>JAIPRK010000660.1:0-131528 GCA_025469195.1 Chaitophorus viminalis
CAATAACTGGATGTATAGGATATACATTTTTTACTCAATTCCAAAACTTTCTTTGAACTTTTAATATAATTTCTTTTTTAAAGTTGTTATTTTTTATGTTTAAAGAATATGCTAGATAAAATTTTTCGGTGAATAACATTATTTTAAAAATAAACATTGAAACAAATTTCAGTTTGCCTCGATTTTTACAATTTGTAAAAGAAACATAATCTGTTACTAGTATTAATGAATAGTTATGATCCTTACTAAAAATATCTTTATTTAAAGTTATATCTTCATAAAATGAACATGGAAACTTTTCAATAAATATTTAAGTTAGAGTTTATAACTTAAGTGACAGAACAAAAAGTTAAAGGAACAATATTAATTATTATTTATTGGTAAACACAAAGCAATCATATTGTTATGTGTGATAAAAAAAGATAGCAGCACCATTCTTATCTGCTGTCTTTTTCTAACATGCCGTTTCGGTTATATTTACATTGGTCTTATGACTGGTGAGCATTTCAGTTATCAATCATATAGTTCAATGGGAGGGATCATATCTATAAACCTTAAGGAGGGATAGCCCATAAGAGAAACGTCCTACACATACCGGGTCAGTGTGATCAACTTAATCCGACTGAAAATCAATATAAGTGAACCGCACGCTTATAAAGTTAATAAATAGCTTTTTTACAAATAACCAAAAATGTTTAAATAATATCGAAAAGTTCAATAATTCAATAACATAATTACTGTGTTCGGGTTGTTCCTCATTAATTAATAATTATTTATTTTGTTCAATTTTTCAATTATAGTTCTGTGATTATAAGATACGGTTATAATATTGTAATTATGGTCATTGAATTCGATACTAACAGTGATACTAACGAGCCGCTAGAAAAAGTAAACAACTCGATAAGGATAAGGCAACATGTAAGCAGCAGTTATTGGACTCTTGGGACTTGAATTGATTACTGTTGCAGTTATTACTTAGTACTGACAATTGAAATACTGACTATTTTTTTCATAGTGATTAGTGAGTAGTGACTACTGAGTCAAGATCGGCTCATAGTCAAGAACACTGAAACTACTTCGACTTCAAGTGCGATTCCATAATTTTTACGGCTCTACTAGGTATATACTATATATTAAAATAATAATTTGAATTTGAGTGTCCATCAAATCATTTTTTTTAACTGTACTTATTTAAATTTACCTTGATTATTTATTAAAGTCAATTTATTCACTAAGTATTTTGAATTTGAGTTGTTAATAAGTTGTTAATATGTATTTATATTTTGTGTTAAGAGTACCTATATTATTATTTATCTGTCCTTAGCAATTAGAAAATTTAAAATTTTTAAATTTGTATAGTTTATTAACAATTGATATGTATTTATATTAGGTGTGTGTCATGGCTGTTAGTACTTACCGTGAAGAATTAAAGGTATGTATCATTATAATTTTAATTGCTAACCAATTTATATTTCTATAATAAATGCTTTACAAATACTATATCTTTATGTTTAGAAAATTCTCAAAGAACCAAACTCGTCAACAATTTGTACTATTAAAAAAATTGTACAAGAAAATAATAATTTCAATCTTAGGTAAAGTAATAAAAAATGTTATTATATTATGGTTTATGAAGTAGTAATTACCGTCTTCAATTGTTTTTAATTGGCTATGAATAATATTTTGATGTATTGATATAATCTAATACATTATTTAAACAACTATTTAAACTAAAATGAAATGGTGTTTGTACATATCTGTCATTTAAAGTAGTTAAGTATTACTTTAACATAGTAAGACTAGAAGTTTAATTTTTGTTTGTAATATTTACATTTGATTTTATATTTATTCAGTGATGCAGATAGACGTTCAATTTTAGATCAAGTATTAAGATGCTATGTTTTAGATGTAGTACTATTAAAGCCACCAAATTTATATGATGTTTGTAATACATGGACATCATTTACTATTGAACTTGTACGAAACGAAATGTGCACAGCTATAATGCCAGTAGTTATACTGTCAGATATGTTTGATGTGACTACTATGGATTTATGTGAAAAAATGTTTGATCATGTGGAAACCAATGTAAATGTTCTAAAGGAGTCTCAATTTTTTATGGCGTGCAAAAATAATTTATTAAGAATGTGCAATGGTAAATTATTTATTAATTTTATAATATTACATATTTCTAATTAGATAATTTTAAACAGGACTAAAAAATGTTTTCATATAATAAAAACGATAATTTATTTTAGATCTATTACGTCGTTTATCAAGATCACGGAATACAGTTTTTTGTGGACGCATCTTATTATTTCTAGCTAAGTTTTTCCCGTTTTCTGAACGATCAGGTTAATGAATTACTGATATTATTGAAATCAGTTAAATTATTTATAAAATATTATTTAGTTATAAGCAAATTATTATATTTTTCTTGGTAATATTTAGGTCTCAATATTGTAAGTGAATTTAATTTAGACAATGTTACTGAATATTTGAATGAAAATCATTTTGATCAAATTGAAGATTTGCAAGAGTCAATGACTGAAGATGAAACAAAACCTGATACTATAATTGAAAAGTATGAATATATTTATAATCTACTTCTAATTTTACTCTTCAATCCAATAAAGCACAAATATTTTCAAACTTTATTTCTGTATTCATTTTTGAATTGTTTTATTATAGACTATAGTTTAAAAATATTACTTAAATATGAATTTTTAATTAAAATAATTTTTTCAGAGTGAATGTTGATAAAAATCTTTATTTAAAATTTTGGGCCCTGCAAGATTATTTTAGAAATCCTAATCAATGTTACAAAGCAGAACATTGGAAATTGTTTATTTCTGTAAGTTTAGATCAATTAATTTAGTTTTTTTTTTTTACCATGTATTATTTATGTTACAGCATACAGAGTTCATATTTTCAATTTTTCAAAGTCATAAATTAGAACATGTCAGTAGAATGGATACTGAAAGTACTGAAAATATACATTACTTTCCAAAATATTTGACTAATCACAAATTATTAGAATTACAATTGAGTGATGTAAATTTTAGACGGTATATTCTTATACAATTTTTATTGCTTTTTCAATACTTGGATGCACCTGTTAAGTTTAAACCGTTAGTATTAAAATGGTAAATATTTCATATAAGTATTTTTATCATAAATAATATTTTGGATTTTAGTGATAATTTCAAAATAAAACCAGATCAACAAGAATGGATCAAAAATTCAATTAATAATATTTATGAATTAATAAATAATACACCTCCTGATGGTGTAAAGTTTTCTGAAGTAGTAAAAAATATATTACAGGTATATAATTAATAACTTCATACTTTTAATTTTGTCAATATTTATAGCAACAACAAATGTATGTATTAAAAACTATGTATGTTAGAGAGAAGAACAATGGAACAAATGGAAAAATGATGGTTGTCCTGAAGTTGTAAAAAGATTACTACCTGCTAGTGATCAAGATAACATGCCTGCGCCTAAAAGAAGGCTTCGAAGAAATTTGGGAGATGTTATTAAAAATATGACTGCTAACCACAAAGTTTTTCTTGGAGAGTAAGTCTGGATTCAATCTAATTTAAGTTAATTGACAAGAATTATGATTTAAATCTTGCATATTGATATTTATTAAATTTAAAAATACGTATCATTTACATTTTATTTTATTTTTAGTCCAGAATTGACTAAGTTGTGGAATTTTAAGCCGGATAATTTAGAAGCATGTAAAGGACCTGAAAGAGATTTTTTGCCATCATTTGATTCATTCTTCCAGGAAGCATTTGAGCAATTGGATCCTGAATTATGTATTGAAAATCAATACAAGTAATTTATTTGTACTATATTTAACAATAATCAATTTCATGTTATTATTTTAAAATTGGTGCATTTAATCTATTATTTCAATTAAATTCAAGTTTTAATTTTAGAAAAGTAAATGATGGAAATTTTGGATGGCGTGCCCTAAGACTTTTAGCACGTAAAAGTCCACATTTTTTTGCTCAAAGCAATAATCCTATACATAAACTATCTGAATATTTAGAAAATATGATTAAAAAAACAATGAGTAAAGAAAAAATAGTGAGTATACTTACTAATAATACCTAAAAGTGTAATTAAAGTTAAAGGAAGAATATTTTTAAATTTTATTAATAACCATAAATTAAAAGAAGTATATATAAGAAAAAATGTAAATTAACTTTATTTCATTTGCTTGATAAATAAACAAGTGTATAATTATAATTGGTATTATTTTTAGTCAATTAATCAAGGTTCAGATAAACATATATCACCAAATAAAGAGTTCAAAAAAGAATCTGTAATTGAATCAGAAGAAGTTGATATTTCTGAAGGAATCCAAGATGAAAATGAAAATGAGAATAATGTTGAAGTGGAAGACAAAAATAAGATTCCTAAAGAAATCATTGACCAAGTTGCGGCTGTAATAGGAGAAAAATGGAATCTGCTTGCTGAAAAACTTGGCTACCAGCCAGATGAAGTAAGATTGCATATTTTTTAAATTAGGTACAGAAAGAGTTTCTAAAAATGTAGTGTATTATTCTTGATTCTGAGTGTTCAGCTTGTAGTTATTACAACTTTTTCATTAGTATTTGATATGAATGCAAAAATAATAATATGAAATATAAATAAGAAATTGTTGATTTATTAATATATTGATTATCTAATAATTTTAAATATTAAGTTATACTTTTTAGCAATGATATACTATATTTTTATTTATTAAATTAATAATCCTGTGTACAATTTTTGTAGATAGAGTTTGTGAAAACAATAAAAACTACACCTTTAGATCAAGCTACATATTTACTAGAAGTTTGGATTGAAGATGCTGAAAACCCTAAGCCTGAAAACCTTATTTACATTTTAGAAGAAATTCAATTAATTGAAGCTGCGAATATTCTAAAGTCACAATGTAAATGTATACCGACTTAAAAATTAAAATACATCAAAAATAATTCTGTACATAAAATATTTAATCCGTTAATTTTTATTTGTAATAATTTGTATTTTTTTCATTACAAAAAAAAATATCTTATTAGTAAAAAAACAGTAATTTTGTGTTTTAATTATTATTTTGTAATATATTTGTATTTTTTTACGGGTATAAGCCCAAAATACAAAGAAAAAAGTAAACAAATTTAATGCATTTGATTTTTCTTATTTTAATAATTTTAGTAATTGTATATAATTTTAATTTGATACTATTATTATTATTATTATTTTAGTCATGAGCTCACAGTGATTTATATTATAATAAATAAGGTTAATTGAGTAAGTATTCCGAACTACAATATCACTAAAAAGTAGAAAGTCGAAAGACTCGGAAAGTAATGGTAGTATACTCCGGAAAGATCAGGAAAACAAATATTATGAACTATGGTATATCACGTCATGTACCCTACCATATTTAATCAATGGTAATATGTAATGATTTGCTGCTATCTGCCGGCTACACTGATAGAACTCTAGTTTCAAATTTTCCTGTTGTACAACTGTGATAAAAAAAATTTGAAACAATGATAAGAATTTATAAAAACGTAAATATAAAATTACGAACCGTTTATTAAAATAAATATATCCAAAGCCCGAAATATATCAAGTGTTTTTGAAGTACCTATACGCGTTTGTTTTTTTTATAATTGGTCTCATGTAATTCAGTTTTCGGAATCCAACTTGTACATATTACTGTGATTAAAAGTGAACGAATATAAATTATCAAAATATTAATGTTGTAGGTAGCTTGTAGACTAAAAATGGAAAAGTTTTTTGCTTACCAAAAAGATAGTAGACTACCGTGTAAATATGGCAGAACGTGCTTCCAAAAAAATAAAGAGCATTTAGATAAGTATAAACACCCGCCAACTAAAGTAAGATTTTGTTCAACAAATACCTATGAGGAAAACATAGTATTTGGTATTTTGTATTTTAAAATTTGTGTCTTTAGGAAGATCTCCGTGTGGACAATAAGAAAAGAACTGGAAAAAAGGATGTTAAAAAAAGGTCCAGATTAAACAGTCCACGTAATCGAATAGGAGAGTCTTCGAATGCCAATCCCAGAAATAATTTACATGGTGATGATAATGGTATGTATAGTTCCTAAGTAATAATTCTCATAAAATATTTTTAAGTACCTAAATTAGATTTTATCCAATTATATGTAGTAATTAAATGAGAGAAATATTATACAGTAACCTACAACAATCTAACATACAACATAATTGTTTTATTCTGTGATAATGTAAAAGATTTATAAATATTATGAAAAACTTATGATTAAAATCTCTGTACTCTATGGTGAAGATGTCGATAAGTATTTTGCTAACCACTGTTTATTTGCAACCTGTTATTCTAAATTCTTTTTCAAACCACAACCTTTACAAATTTATAAATTTAAACTATTTGTCCTAAAATTGTTGCACTTACATGTTTCATAAATGATATTTTAACTATTTTAAAAGGTTACACCAAATAACACTTTTTATAAATATATATTTTTTTCTTTTTTTTTTTCTTTCAAAATTCAATATTGAATTATTTTAATTCTTAAATAATTAACTATAGCTTACTTATAATTGGAGCATGTTAATGTATATTGATTTTTTAAATTATACTTTTAAAAGTTAGTGCCTTGTAAAACATAATTTGAACTTGATATTAACCTTGTCTTAAAAGTAAATTTTTATAAAAAAAATGAATTATTATACATATATTAGAGCATTTCAAAATAAAAATCATATTAAAGTTTTCTATTAAATAAAAATGTATAATAGTTAAATGACAATATTTGATATTATAGCCATAAATTCATAATTATGAGATAAACACATTTCATCCACTAAAACTTAATCCATTAAAATTTAGTAAAATTTACTAATAAAGCTTTTTAAATGGAATTTTCAATATCATATATCCTATAATATCCTAACTGGAAAAGTTGAAAGATTTATAATTAATTTAATTGATACATTTTAGGTTTCAAATCATAAGTTTAGAACACCCTATATCCCAGGTAGGTTTGTCTTTCTGTAGGTTATCAGTTGGGCTCGGATTTCAATGCATTTGCATCTTTTTTTTTGGGATATTTTTTGTGATGCTACAAATATGTTTCAAGAATTTTGAGTTCTAACCACAAATATTTTTTGGGGCATTTATAGGGGATTTTATATATTTTAGGACATTTTTGACCTATTTCTCATAATATGACTAAAAAAATTGACCGTAATATATTACCGTATAAAATATTACGTAATATAAGTTATTTTCATTTTTAACTATTTTAACTTATTTATCATCAAGTAAACTTAATTAACATTCCAGTTACAATAATTAAACTCGAAATATCAGGATTAGCATTAACAGTCTATAATATTATAATATTATTATAACTACGATTAAAAATATAAGAAAATCACCAAGTCAAATTAGAAATAACGTAAATTTAAAATTTAACAATTTAACTAAATAAAAAAATATGTCAAATATTAGAAAGAGAAGAAGATATTAATTCAGAAATTATTCCAGAAGACTTAACACCTAACGATCTGCCATTTTTCAAGTTTTCTCCTATCACCTCAGTTGAGGTAGACATGTTATTTTTAATATTTTAAAACTTATTGGCAGACAACTGTCGATCATTTAAATTCCAAAACATTAAAGAAATTCTTAATGTACAGTACAATGTAAATGTAATTTAATTTTTAACTTATTATTTAATTTTATTTTTTTTTTCTGTACAGTGTAATGCAAATTTAATTTAATTTTTTATTAATAATTTGAATTTATTTAATAAATGATGCATTTTTTTGTTATTTTTAGGGCATTTAAATCCGAGCCTAGTTATCAGTATATAGTTACAATACATTTAGTACAATACTAAATAGTAAGAAATTAAAGTATTCATACTAGATTAGCTAGTATTAAAATATGAGTATTTAATGTAGATTAAACACTAGCCAATATTTAATAATAGGTTCCAAATTATAAATATCTTATTTACAAATAAAGATATTTAATTTATTAAAGTTTCTTTACATAAGCATGTAGAAATTACAAAATTATGTTTAAATTGGTCATGGAATTATTGTTTTGTTGTTTAGAAACTGGTAATTTAGCACCAAGAATTTTCAAAATGGGCTTTTCTAATTTTTGTAAACCAACTTTTTTATGATCTAGTTTGAGTTTTAAGTAGATGGATTGATATTTTATTAATATTTAAAAAAGAAATTTAATATATGATACAGTTGTATATTTTGAATTAGTATTTAATTGTGTATTTCAACTGTCATTTTTTAGTACAATTAATGGTTGATGTACCAAATTATTTTACAAGTGTTAAGTTTAGAAGAAAATGTTGAAATAGCCATTTAGCATGTATTTTAAAAAAATATTGATCATTGATCATCAAATTTCATTTGCTCAGAATTAAAATGATTTATAATTTTGTTTTTCTTAGAAATTGATGACATGGAAGTACCTGAACAATCTAATATATCTCTTGATAGTGAAGCAAGAAGTAGTATTTCCTCAAACAATACGAACAACTTACAAGGTTCAACTGATTATATTGTGCCATCATTAAGGCAGCGTCCTCAACAACCACAATTATTATTGGTAAAAAATAAATGTTCCATACAGGACTCAAATTTTATAGTATTAAAACATACTGAGATATGTTAACTAATTATTATTTCTCCAGACTAGTACTGCATTGGACGATTGCAGTGGTGATGATGGTATTGTTCCATATACTCCAACATTGTTTACACCTCGACGTTTAGATGGAGAAACTTTAAGCTCACCTCATGTGCCATCTAGCAGTCAAGTAGAAAGGTTTACATTTGTTGGTGAAACCCAAGCATTTCAGATATCTGGTAATGTAAAAATAAATAATTCTATTTAATTTATGATATTTTTATTTATGTATTAAGTTAAAAAACATTTTCCCTAATATCCAAAATAAAACATGTTTCAACCTTAATCTAGCTAAATCTGCTATTGTCTAATTGAATTGTCAGGTATCAGCCCAAACCTAGTATAAATTACTATTTATGTTTTCAAAGAGTTTTACTAAACAATGTATAAATAGTTTTTGGGAATTTTTTATTTACTTTTATCATCTTGTTTTGAAATTTAATTTTTTTTCTGATTTTATTAGATTCAAATGATGGAGAACAGCAAAGTCCAAATCAACAAATTGTGAGACCACAAAATGAAAATAATCCTACTTATTGGAATAAAAAAATTACTGAGCTATTCCTTGTTGGGAAAATGCCAAAAGAATTTTACGATTTATGGAATTTTTGTTCTAAAAAATGCCCTACTCACCCAGAAGGTACTTTGTATTTTTACATGGTTTAGTTCAATTTTAACATTAAAAAATGTGTTTTAGATGCATTATTACCAATCGGACTTAAATTAGTTGGACCTTATGATGTATTAGCTGGGCGTATGAATGAATTTGATACAAAAGATGTTAAAAAGACTGTTTTACATTGGCGTTATTACTATGATCCTCCAGAGTTTCAAGTATTTGATTTTTTTTAATACTTATATTTACATTAGTAATTAAATTATGTATTAGTAAAATTTATGTTTTTTTTTTTTATCGGTGTTTAATTTTATAATTTTTTTGCATTTATTTCTTAAATAAAATTCTTATTTTTTTTTTTTTTTTGTTATTTGTTGCCTTCATTACTTGTTTGGCAATGTACTTAATGTTAATCAAGTCTAAATAAGAAAAAAAGTAATTTTTATATAATTTGTTGTTAAATTTTTTCATCTATACTATATATTTATATTGAAATATTTAGAGATTTGTATTCATTACTAATTATAAATTAACAGTATTAAATAATAATAATATTATTTAATTAACCTATAACAATAATTAAAAATTATTAACAGAAATTTTAAATCTAAATTATAAATGATCTGTTCACTCA
Source organism: Chaitophorus viminalis (assembly GCA_025469195.1). Taxonomy (NCBI): domain Eukaryota; kingdom Metazoa; phylum Arthropoda; class Insecta; order Hemiptera; family Aphididae; genus Chaitophorus; species Chaitophorus viminalis. The sequence continues at coordinate 9,987 of JAIPRK010000660.1, forward strand.
AGTCTACGATTGTGGTGTGATTTGAGGTTCATAATTGTTATAAAACAAGTAATTACAAAAATGGTAGTCTGTTATTCTACAATTACTAAATCTGTAAAATGTCACTCTTGTTTGTATGATTGAACATCCAGTGTACTATAGAAATTTCATTAGCATTTGGTAATTTTTTTTAAAAAATTTCTTATTATTCTAGTATTTAAGAACATAATGTTTAAAAATATATAATCTTATCTTATCTTATATTATAAATATAAATATTCTTTTAGACAATCATAGCTAGCACTGATTCTGAATTCCATATTGGATACTATAGAGATCAGCCATTTGATTTGCCAGTTTTTGTTGCCAGCAATGATTCAGAAAAAAATTGCACTATTCAGAAATTAAGCAGTAATATATTTTATGCTATAAGGTAAATTAACCATTGTGTAACTATAGTATAATATTATCAATCAATACACCCTCATTTCATTTGATTCATCATAATTCATCCATTATTCAACTTTTTTAGAAAACTTGTTCAAAACATGGTTGGTGATGTGGCAACTGAATTTGAAAAATCGTTGTTTAATTATGAACACCAGAATGTTACAGCAAATTTAACTAGCCGCAAAGCAAGTGCTGTGGCAAAAACATTTCATAAAGCTGGTATTGTTGTTCCATATGATAGTAAAACTGATGTTGGTTATCGACCTATGGCTGAATCTGAGAGTATGTTATCAAGGATAATTCTTTATGAATATATTTATATATATTTCTTATTTTGATTAATATAAAACATTTTTTTTTATAGAAACCTTACGTACAATCCTAAAAACTTATCGTGAATCAAGTGAAACTAAAAAAATTGAGGCTATGGATAAATTACAACCAATCATAAATTATGCTAATATAGCATCTGATGAATGTGATTTTGGTACAGGGCTTGAATTGGGTATTGATATTTTTTGTGATGGAAATCCTGAACTTCATCGTATTTGTGAACAACTCTTAGTGACTGCTTACAGCTTACTTAGAAGGCCTCAATTTGGAACAATAATCAAGGTAAATATATCTAATTAAATAATCTATATATTTTACCTAATTAACAACATAGGTTTTAATAAATAGGTTAAAAGTTTTTTCAATTTTATTTGTGTTATATTTTTGGGTTAATATTGATAAAAATGTAGCATTATTATTAAATATACAAATAAAAATATAATTAAAAACTCTAAGGAGCTTTATTTAATTAATTAAAAATGTATCAATAGATAAATAGTAATATAAATAGTAGTATAAATAGTAACATGAATATATCTTTAAAAAAAAATCATTTTCATTAAGAAAAAAAATATATATGTATGTATATATCAGTGACGTAGACAGAATTTTTCATAGGAGGGGGGATATATACCCCAAAATATTATCTAGTTTTTGTAAAATAAAAATACTTTTTTTTCAACAAAATTATTTACAATTTAATGTCTTATTTTCCTTGATTTCTGTAACATAATATTAAGAATTCTTTTACTCTAGAATCGAATTATTATCTTCTAAATATTTTATGTAAAATTAAAAATATAATAATCTTGATAGAATATTATAGTTAACTACACACATATATATATATATTTGTGTGTATGTATACATTTATAATTTCAATTAATTTTAAATTAATAATTGTAAATATTATATAATTTTTCAGGCTCATCTTGCAAACAGAAGAAGTGGTCCAAACATGAGTATATTATAAAATCCTATTTTATTGAAAAGTATTTATATATTTTATTTTTTTCTAAGTTGAATGATATAAAAAACTATTTTTAAAAAATTTAAATAAATTTTATTTTTTTATTTTATTTAAAATCAAATTGAAATCTTTAAAAAAAAATTATAATTTATCCTTATTTTTTTGTTAGTTAAGATGATGTTGTAAATGTCTTGAATTAAAATTATTATTAATAAAATACAAACAAGATATTTGATTCCAAATACCTACATTGTATACTAAGAGTTTTTATTTATTCATTCATTTTTTTTCCTTATTTGCCTCATTTCAGTATTACATGAATTTCCACTAAATACTGAACAATATTATAGGCTATAGAGGATCTGGCGTTATTTTAAAAAACGTTACACAGAAGTAGTGTCTCTTTCAAATAACAGAAACTAATTTAAAATAGATTTGATATCGATGCATTTGAATGAATGAATATTTTAAAAGCAAAACTAAAGAATAAACCAAGTTTTATTTTGTTTCATATTTATTCAACAACAAAGCAATATGCTGGTGCTGTTAAATTGCCAAAACAAAGCGCCGTCTTACTTCGATATATAAATTTAGTGACTTAAAAAGTAAAAGAAACACATTTAATTGAGCAGAGATTTATATAGGAATCAAGAACTGTATTTTTTCGAAAAAATTGGGAAAATTTGGTTACATCCAAAAATTTCCAGGAAATTATTTTTAGCCTCAAGAATCGAAAAATGTACTATCAAATGGATAATGAAACAACTACGTTTCAAAAATGTACGCAAACTTGTCAGACCTCTTCTTGTTCCACATTACACGCGCTGCGGATGATGGCGGTGCTAGGAAACAAGTTGCCCGTAGACCTTGTTGCTGTTAACGGCTTTGTTAGTTTGTTCACCTACAGACGCTTCGAGGTTATGGTTGTACAAACATGGATCAAGGTTATCGCTCGCGGTGCACTGTCGCCGCCGTGGTTACGGAGTCGGCCAGCTGTAGTTCCATACCATTATTATCTCGGTACGCCGTGCGTACATACTATACTTACCAGTTACCTTACATACGACTTAAGCCCGCAGCTACGTCTCGTCATCTCTGCCGTGCCGGAAGTATTGAAGACTTCAGTGACTGGTGAGTGTCGATCGGCCACTGCAAACTATCACAATATAGCGTGCTAGGTGCTCAGATTTCACGTGTCTTTTCAGTGTCCTGTCTGCTTTCTGTCCAATTGGTTTTGGCGTTTTTCGATTTTCACATTTCACGTTTTACCCACCATTACGGCAACCGTGAGCGGTATTGTTCAGGTGTGTATAAACAAGTACTATAATTACCCGTACGATTATTTAACCTTTTCATCGTAAATCATAATTATATCCAAAGTAGCACCAAGTTTCTGTGATTATCGACCACCCGACATGCGCGTCGGTCACGTTTTTTCGTTTTTCGAACTCTTGAATCACTATCCGTTTGACACTCAAGTGCTCGGTATCTACGATTTGGTCTTAACATGTCTGTTTTCATCATACTGTTGCGTGTTCCATCTATGAACTTCAAATGCTTGTGCAAATACCACATGACCTACATCATATCATAATTAAATCTTTGTATGTTTGAATACTTATAAATTGGTTTTTTTTTTCATAGCTGTGTTTTTTGAAGTATTCCCAGATTTCAAAATGACTAGTAAAATTGATACGGCTAAAGCAGCAGTTAAAGATGCATTGTACGATGAATCCAAACCATGGTATAAATTTTTCAACTGGGCTGAAGCACAAACAGGAGTTAATAGATTAAATTTATTTTTTGGTAAGATATTACTAAATTGAATCTTGTGTATTAGGCTAATGATATTATATTTATTAAGTCTCAGTTCCTATTTAATATTAGGTGTATACAGTGTGATTCCTTTTAAAGGTAACACTAAATAATTCTGTCCAGTGACATCGGATTAATATGTGGTTTTTGGGAGAGGATAGGAAACATAAGTATACATTTCTTGGTGATTTTTAGGATCTTTCTGTGTGCGCATGCGCAATACAACTTGGTGTTTTGAATATCAAATTCGGATAGACCCAATTTTTTTAAGTCGATTTGGTCCTTTTATGAATTTTTATGAAATTTTAAGTATTTTTTTTTTGTTTCCATAGGTTTGCAGATATTATTACATCATTTAAATTTAATTTTGAGGAATTAATTTACCTCAATTAGACGTATATGTTAGTTCATTTACTAAGAAAAGATTAAACAAACTTGTATGATTTATTTTTCATAACTTTTTAATAAAAATGATTAAAATTATAAAGAAAATGTGTTGATTATTTTAATCGTTTTTTACCTAGTGAATGAACTAACATTTATGTCTAATTGAGGTTAATTGATTCCTCTAAATTAAATTTAAATGATGTAATAATATCTGCAAACCTACGGAAACACAAAAAAAATTCTTAAAATTTCATAAAAATTCAAAAAATTCTAGTATGATTGTTGAAAAATTCAATAATTTTAATCGGAACTTTGACTGGTTGCCATTTGGTCAATTTTGATTTTAGAGCTATGGTAAAAAGGACCAAATCGACTTAAAAAAATTCGGTCTATCCGAATTTGATATTCAAAACACCTGTTGCCATTTAAAAAATGCAAGTTGTATTTGCGCATGTGCACACGGAAAGATTTAAAAATGTAAAAATCATCAAGAAATGTGTATTTATGTATTCCCTATGTCCTCCCGAAAATTGCATAAATCCGATGTCACTGGACAGAATTATTTAGTGTTACCATTAAAAGGAATCACACTATATATATGATAAAGTTATTTTATTATTTAATTAAATATGTCTGAAGCATAATTTAATATCAGTGATTGGTTTCTTTATAGAATTAACTTATTAGTTATTGGTGGTATAATTTGAATTTGCTCATGATTAGGGGGAGGGAAGATGGATAAAAAATATGTATTGTATTTTTTCGTAGAACTGAACACTACCAAGGTAATATTAATGCATTAATGTATATTGTATTAGTTATATTTAATGTTTGGAAGTAACCTTATTTTTGGTTAGAACATGAAATAAATAATTTGACCTGTTAGCAAAAATGTATCGTGTTTTTTCTGTATATCTGAAAAATTACCCATGCTTGATAGAATTTAGTGTATGAATTTAAAGCTACTGAAAAGTATTCTCTGGTTTGCTAGTATCCCAGTTGTATAAAAATAATTATTTTTATACCTGTGGGGTTAACATACATATTTATTTTTATTTTTAACACACGTCAGGAGAAATTTACTTTAAAAGTTCGGGAGTAGGCACACTGATTTATGTAAGAATATTATTAATAATATCAGATAAAATAAAATTAACAGGATACATTATATACCTATAAATATGAATTTTGACCACTTAAAATAATCAATTAATTTATAAGTATAACATGAACATTTTTTCATTTGGTAATTCTCTATTGATTCTAAATATTATAATAATTTCAGGTTTTGCAGTGTTCATTGTATTTTATTTATTAATTGGATATGGAACTTTATTGTTAAGTAACTTAATTGGATTTTTATATCCTGCTTATGCATCAATAAAAGCAGTAGAATCTAGTGGAAAAGATGATGATACTAAATGGTTGACATATTGGGTGGTATTTTCATTTATCACTCTAATTGAGTTCCCAGCTGAAATTATTTTACAATGGATACCATTTTATTCGTTAATCAAGGTAATTTATGAACTTCTATGCTGTATACTGATGTATATCATTATTTTATTAATATAAAAATAAATTAATGTAAATATATTGTATTAATCTTTCTTAATAGGTACAACAATTTTAATAAAATTGTAGTTTTAAAAAAAGTTATAAACATAATTATGTATTAAGCCGTTTTTATTCATGTTTTGTTTACCAAATTTTTATTATATAGGTATTTTTATCAATTAATTTTTATATATATATTAAGAATAAATTGTTATTTTGAGTATTTAATAGTTTATTAAGAAAATTTATAATTGATTATTAATGGTACATTTTTAGAATATATTCATTTGGGAAAACTAGTATGTAGGTTTCTCTTAAATGGCAAAATAATTTGACTATTTTTTGTTCGATAAAATACTATAAAGTATATATACTTTTTACATAACTATTTTATTGGCCTATTCAGAAAAATAACCTTTTCAGTGCAGAGGAAATGTATGGATATTTTAAATAAAGTCCCTTCTCACAAAATTAATTGTAATAACTACATCTGACAACAAAGAAAAATTTAACTTCTACAAAAATCTCAAAAAACCTATTTTGATGATAATTATAATCTGTACTTATATAATTAATGTACTAATCAATGTTTAATTTTGTTTACAGACAATCTTTTTTGTATGGTGTTTCATACCAATTCATAATAATGGTTCTGTGGTTGTGTATAGTAAATTTATACGTCCATACTTTTTAAAACATCAAGAAGATATTGATCAAGCAGTGAATGACCTTTCAGAAAAAGGTAAAGGGATACATTTTAATTTATGCTTAAAATGAATCATTTAAAAATAATAATTCATAATTTAATATTAAGTATTATCTTTATTAATAATTTATTAATTTTTTATATTTAGGTTATATTTTTACTTATATGGTTTAAAATATGTTTTTACATTGGATGACATGTACCATACATCATACGCCTGAATAATATTGTTAAAATACCTATAAACTTGATATTTATTAAAATAAGATATATATTTTTTAATTAAAATAATTAATATAATTTTCATGAATCATATATCACTATCAATGATTTATGAGATTTAAAACATACTACGCTCCATACATTTTTTCAGTTGATAGTCTTATCAATTTTTTTTTTTACTGTATTATAGCAATAATAGTCGTCATCTTTACTGCGGAAATAAAAAAAATTCTGATTTACATAATACTTGAGAGAAAAATAGTTAAAAAAAAGAACGGGTAAGCCTCGCTTTGCTGTACAGTTGGGAGTGGAGTGCACCTCGCTTATAGGATAGGTCATTATTACTATGGATTTGTTAAATTTGAATGCAATGATAGATATCATTGTATACGAATAACGATTCTGAACGATTTTTTCCTTTTGGTCCGGTAGAAAATTATTATATATTTTTGAAGATTAGCTTATGGACAAACTAGTGTTAAGATTTTGAACCTTAAATATAAACAGAAAAAATTTTATGAATTTTTATCTACAAAATAACTTGCAAATTATCGTGATTTTGACACATTTTATACAAATTTGAGCTTTATGGGCTTATAAAAAAAATTTGAGTGAAACGATCTCCGACATTTTTTAGTGACAATAAGTTGAGCTTATTATAAACCTTGTATTAAATTTTCAAGAGGTTTCGGCAAGCCAATTAAATTTTATAGGTGTTTAAAAAAAAAAAAAATTTAAATTGTCTATAAATAAGTCAAAATACTTTGAAAACTTAGCCATGTATAGAGAACACCAATATAAAGATTTGGTGAAAATTTCAAGTTGTTGCGATTTTTCGTTTTTGAGTTAGAGCATTTTAAAAAAAATGTAGTTTGTAAAAACGTGATTTTGCATAAAATTTCCCGTTTTTTTTGTAATTTTTTCATCGTTTTTTTTCGATTTTTGCAAAAAGTATTAAAAAAGTTGTATTTTTGACTTGCCCAAGTACCATCTACATTCATTTTCCTTTTAGGAAAGTTGCTGTTTAAGCAAATCAAAGCATTTTTACTGCAAAAAAAGTTGTTGTCAGACACAAAAAAAAAAAAAAACATTGTAAAATCAATAGATTCCATCACTCCGTTCAGAATCTAAAATTAATTATAAATATGATATTAAGTATAAATAATAAAATGTATACAAATAAAAAAAAAAAAAAATAAGTAAAAATCCATAAATCAGAATAATACAGAAATTATTAGATATACATTAAAATAATTTACTTAGTTCTAAAAGTGTTGCATGGAAGAAATCTATATTATTTGTGCTATTTGTGTCCGTCATCAAAATTTAAGAAGATAATGAGAGTAGTTTTTTGAGATACTGTGTAAATAAAATACAGGTTTGTATTTTGCATTAGGCAAGATAATTTTAAAATTTAAATGCTCTATTAATTCTGGGTAGTTTATAAAATTATTTAATAATTTGAGTAAAAACTTAAGTGCTAATAATTTAAATCTTTTATTCAAAGGATTTATTGTGCATTGAATTAGTGGCATAAAAATCACAAAAAAATTATTTTGGTTTTTAAAGATACATTGTGTTGATTTAGCACAGGGGTCGGCAACTGGCGGACTGCGAAAGCCAAAACTCTGGACCTTGTCAACTGTACTTCACTATGTTATTTACTATAATAGTATTATTATTTATTATTAATAGAGAATATTTATTTTATTTAATTTAACATACTCAGATTATAGTTATGTCATAGATCATAGCAAATATTTTATCGGGGAGGTAATAATCAGTTTTATTACAATGTATCGGTCGACGGCCGAGTCGCGACAATGCAAAATATCAAATATACCGACGGTGAAAATTACATTTATTACTTATCGTTGCTATCCATTGAAATTGAAATAGTTATATTATTTGTCTATAATCCGTATTTTCTAAATAACAAGTTAGTTAATGATAAAGTACTTGAAAATTCGCCTGTGGATATAGTGCGTTTTTCGTTTTATATTATTTATTTCTTCTTATTATTTGTTCAATAGGTTGAGTAAAAAACACAAAATTGACATCGAAAATAGGAAGCTTATGAACGAGTGGACAGAACTATATTGTTTTGTATTGTCTAAAAAGGTTGGAGCCATTCCAGGCTGTTAAATTTTTTTTACTGGACCTCATTGATTTATTATTTTAATCTTTAGGACTTCAATAGAAATTACTTGCCGACCCCTGATTTAGCATGTTATTTCTCCATACTAAACGTGCATTCTTAATACATAATGAATATATTTACTATATTCTTTTTATATTAATCAGTAATTTATGATTTCAAGTGCATAATGATGACATATCTTAAATATTATAGGTATCAAGCAATAATAAATTCTTATTATATATATATATATATATATATATTATATTTTAACAATTATTAGTTTTTAATTATTATATTTTCTTTAAAATGTTATTTAATTTGTTGTAAACTGTATTATTAACTATAAATTTATTTTTGTGTTTTAATTATAAATAATTTTGTTGCAGCTACTAAAGTTGCTTTCCAAAAATTAGTTACTGAAAAAGCTAAATAAAATTACTTGGAGAAACATGATTGGAAGATTTTTAATGTTTCATCATTAAAATTTAAAAAGGGTAAGTTTCACTATAGATATTTTAGAACTGAATAATATTTCGCTTTTAGTTATAAGTACAAAGTAAGTTATTGGTATTTGGTTTTGTACATACAAATAAAACCTACCATCTTTTATTATGCTATATGTTAGTACCTATGTAGAATTTTTATAGTTTGGTGCACTTCGGAATATTATATTAAATACTAGTTTAGATTCAATTCAATTAAAATTATGATGTGTTTGCACTAAATTCATAGAGCTATGTAAGTATAGTTTAAGATTATTCGTATTAACCAGGTTTAAATGTTATAATGTTTGGAATAATTAACAAATTTTTTAATAAATTTAATGTATCTTTTAACTACTCATGCAATTGAAATAAGTTTCTCAAAATCTTTTATATTAGTTATAACACTATTAAGAGTTTTTATAGTTCAAAGAATTAACTTTTTATCTTATAAATATGATGTGTAATGTTTTATTATGAGATAATTGTATCTAGGAATTTTGATTTTGAAATTAAAAATATTTCCTAATTGATTCATTTTTAAATATAAAGTACAGTAATAATGATAACTTTGTAGTTGTTATATTTTAAATATTGATTTAAGGTGAGTGATCATATGTCCCGCTTAAAATGGGATTATCCCTTTTTTAATAAACATGTCCCGTTTCTACAAAATTCAAATGAGATACTATTAATCCTATCATTTCCATATTATTATTTGTATAAGAAAAAAAACAGTAAATTTGGGTAGAAAAAAGATTTTTAAATTCATAAATAGTAAAGATAGCTGATAGCATGTTTTCCTTATTTATAGTTAAAAAAAAAAAATTAATCAGTATTGATGTACAACAATTTTTACCCATTGCTAAATACTTTAAAAGTAAAAAGTAAATTATTTATTGTTAGTAAAATGTTTAAAAATTATTGTATTATTATTATAGTTTGAAATACATTTTTTTTTTAAAGAGTTATAATAAATCCAATTTACTCTATTTTTCATTACAACTTAATTTCTATCTTAGTTATAACCATTCTTAAATCATTAATTTAATTTTTATTACACCATTTAAAATTTAATTTGTTTATTACATTTTATGTCATTAATAAATATAGGTCATTCTATTTACGATAGCTAGCAGAAATTTATCTAAAGGTAATAGTCCATAACCAAATTCTTGTTAAAATTATTTTGTTTTTGTTATCATTCATAATATCAATTAATAGTTGATAGTTTTGAATATTTAATTTCAATATTCTTTTAGTTCTTGTAACGTAATTTTATTTTTGGGACAGTCAATTTTCATATATTCTATTAATAGTTATGATAAATTTTTTAAAAAACACTTTGTAAAACATGTTTAATTTAAGGAATTTCAAAGGGTGCTTTAAAACCCAGTTTTAGGATTATGTATATATATATATATAACTGTAAAATGTTTCATTAGTTTCAAATAGCACATTGCTGAATACAATTGTTACCAATTGCATTGGAAGATTAACTATTTTAAACATCTTAGTTTGTTGTGAAATGATCAAAATTTCAATGTTATAAAATATTTTTAATCTCGTTTTAAATAACATAGAAGTTAAAAATCTAATATTAAAAAATCTTACATTCATTAAAATTAAATGATGTATAATAGATTTATAGTGAAGGGTCATAATTTAATATCAATTATACTCATGTAGAAAATCTCATTTGGAAATATATATACATACATACACATTTATATATATTAATACAGTACAATCTATGTTAGGAGAAAAATGCATTAAATATTATCTGAAATTATGGTGTGGATATTATATTGAATAGGATGGAAATTTGAATTTAACATATTACACGAATTAACAATTTCATAGTAAACAGTTTTTGCTATAGGTCTTGGAGTTCTTCAGTTAAAATTTAAGTGGCCTTTACACTCTACTTTTTAAGACTTCTTTTTAAATTTATTTAATTTATGAGCATTCATTATGGTGAAAATATAAATATACATATATGTTATGGTAGATAAATTATTTTCTACCTTAGTATTATATAAAATACTAAGCAATCGGTTAAAAAAGAAACTTATAATATGAAACATTGTGTATTAACGATGTTCATAATATCTTTGTTATAAACTTATGTATACACATGAGCTACTACTTTTTTAAAATTTTTCTTAACTACTACAAATTAATACTATACTAATGAAGTCTTGCAAATTATTTATTTTTTAAATTTGTGTTTGCTTTTATTATTATATTAATGTGTACGAATAACATTTTAAATAAACCTTAGCTTTTTATACATTTTCACTCGTATTAAATTTATTTTAATTTAATTTTACCTATTTGAAAACATTATTTTTTTAACTTTAATAAAAACACTATTTTTATTTTCAGGTATCATACATAAGGACTATTAATTTATCAAGAAATTATATTTTTAGTTTTATATCATCAAAAGTATTTCTTTCATCAGTACTTGTTTAAAATGAACTTTAAATTTGTATTTTTAATTATATTATATTTTAAGTTATGATTGTTAAATGTAATTTTGTCAATGTTAATAAATTAAACGAAGTTTTTAAATCCCAATAATGTTTGTATTAAAAAAGAAAAAAAAACTCCTAAATTCTGATTTGATTAATCAATTTTAATTAATTTTAAAACCTATTTAATTTTAATATCAGTATTCTATTAACTTTATATTTTAAATTGATATACATATTAAATTAAAGCATTATATAATATCATTAACTGATATAGTGATATTATGTAACTATTAGTATAATAATGTAGTTTATCAAGTCAAAAAAAAATTGTCTTCTCGATTCAGTACTACTCGAATCTGGATCGAAAATAAGAAATTTAGTTTTTCTATCATCTTTAATAATTCTTGTATGTTATTGTCTACTTATTCTATATAATATATTATATAAGCCGACCCGTCACGGCTTCGCCTGTGATTGGTTGTTTATTTTGCCTGCGGACGATGATATGTTGAATTTCTTATTTAAATTTTATCGTTTAATATGATAAGCAGGCAAGTAAATATAAAAACGGTCAATACAATACAGTCATCTGTCCAGTAAAGATGTGCGTTTTCATATCGCTCCCTTATCTGTTAATTTTATAATATTATAGCTGACCCGGCAAACGTTTTGCCATATTAATTTTAACATTTTCCCATAACTTCATTTGCATAGAATTTGAATAGCATTTTTTTCAGCGTCTAAACTATCTATGTACAAAATTTCATTTAAATTGGTTTTGTAGTTTTGGAGCCTATTCAATACAAATAATCAAATCTTTCCTCTTTATAATATTATTATTATTATAGTATAGATATATTTTTTGGAAATTTTGGTTTTCGAGTCCACTTATCACTATGTATTAAGTTGACCAAAGTTATTTAATTACACGTTATAAGATATGGTGAGCCGTGATTCTAATTATTTTAAACTAAGAATTAATTACTTCAGTTTTGCCGACATCTACCTGCTAACCTGGCTGATCAATGACTGATCAACCACTCATCATGACATATAATAATTTGACATAGTAATAATTTGAAATTATTTTTTTCTTGTGCAATGTGCACTTATAGCAACAATTTGTTGAAGATAGTAGATACTAGATTCCAAAATTTTCTATAACAATTGAATATAAGATTAATATTTAACAAACTCAGTACCTACATTGGATTATGATTAGGTCAACTAAAATTGTTAGTACCTATAGTAAGGCTGAAATATATCTTAATCCTCTGATTTAATAAATGTTTAAAGAATTGGGCAAAAGAATATTTTAGTTACCTATTTTCAAAGGCCTTCATTACAATTTTTATCTGCAATAGACCAAAAACAACAAATACTTGCATGACATTCTTTATACTTTTAGTATCTTTTTCCTGCCTTTATCATCCTAATTAAAGTTCATTGATTTTATTCTCTAATTGTATATAATTTATTTATTATACGTACTTATATGGGTATAATAAAATTCAGTTACAAAGTTTTATTATGTGAATTAACATTATATATGTATCGCCATAATGATGTGGTAAGTGATATTTATTCTTATTTTTTATTTAATTAAAAGAAATAAATTATAATTATGTTACAATTAGATGATAGATTAGATAGGTAAGTACTAAAATATATAAATATTGAGTTTAGAAATTGGAAAATAAGCAAAACTCTGGTCGGATAGGACATAGAAATGGGCAAATAACAATGCTGTATTGTTATTTTATCAAATTGATCTTATGATATCAATTTTAACTCTGCAGGAGAAAACTTGATGAAATTATTTTGGAATAAAGAATCTTTTAAATGAAAAATGTCCATAAAATCCTATCTTATATCCTGTAAAGATATGATAGGTTTGACAGGAAGACGAATAAGCTGGCTAATTTAAAACGATGCTATAGAAACTTTTTTTAAAATCATATCACTATTTGCAAAAGTAATAAACTAATGGAATTCACTAATTGTTTTGGTTGAAATTAAGTTTTTAATGAAAATTAAAAAATAGATGAAATTTGATACCTGTTAATTAAATTATAAATTAATATAAATTAAATTATTTATTTAAGTGTGTACCTATTAATACCTATTCTTTACTTATGTCATGTTATTTAAAGATTTGTAATTTGAATTATGTTGTATACTATGCGATTTATCAAATAAAATTACAATTAAAACAATATTCTGTACTGTTAAAGAGCAAGGTTAGCCCTATTATATATTGTGAACAGTTAAATAATAAGTACTAAGTAGTTTTTTTATTGTCCATGACTCATGAGACATTGGTCATTTGAGACTTCGTTATCGTTACATGGAAATTTCATTACAATAATAAAAATATGACATGGCGTTTTTGTCGGGCAAAATGAGTGCACGTGTGCCTTTTTTACTACCTTCCTGCTGTAGATAATGGTATTCTTGATAATAAATTACAATATTATATTATTAACGATACATCTCGTTTACATTTATTACTTAAGCATTTGTACACAAATATTAATCAGAATCTAAACAATTTTACATTTTCATGGGAAAATCATGCATTTACAAACTAAATAGTAGTTTATATTATACATTAAGTTTATACATATGTTTCCCATAACGGCAATTTTTTTAGCCAACAAAGTAAATTTAATATAATATTTTCTTAATATTAAGTGAATTTAAATAATTACTCGCTTATTACATGAATGACCACAATAATTTAACTTATAGGTATTTAATTATTCTAAGTTATTTTACACGTTTGTATATTATACTCAGATCATTGGCTATCTAATCATGTTTAGATCTGTTTTACTACGGTACCGTAAGTTGAACGGTCAATAGTTTTGGACTTGAGGTGTGAATTCTCTTCGTGTTTCAACACAATATTTGAGCATTCGCGGTCGTCTTTTCGCACCACGTACATCCATCTAAACATGCACAGTAAACATGAATTAATCGATTATACTGCAATAGCGCAGTAATGTATAGCATCATCATTTTGTTCACAATACATCAATAATAATTATAGTTAGATCATGTTTTTTCAATAATTAGGTATGCTTTTAATGTGAACAGAACTTTGATCTTTCCGTTTTCCAATTTATAAAGGTAAAAATAAAAGTTATTACAGGAATAATCCAACCGAGAAGATGCTGAAAATGGACGTGATGAAATAAAAAGCGCTAGGTAGTGTATTTATAGTGATTTCATATAAACCGTTGTACAAAAGTCCAGAAAACAAGGAAACGATGATTTCTGCAATGCCAAATATTGCTGCTATCTGACCTAGAATACAAAACACACAGTTATATTAAATGTATATAGTGTTTATTTGTGTATGTAGTACTTATTTAGAAACTGCAACATTATTCGGACAGATATCAGATGGGTTATAGTTAGGTATAGTCTATAGACTACAAGCTAGTGGTGGGCATATCCGGATTTCAAAAATCCGGATTATTCGGATTTCAAAAATCCGGATTATTCGGATTTATCAAATCCGAATTTACTGAATCCGGATTTGACAGATTATCCGGAGTATCCGGATTATTCAATTCAATTTTGCTGTTCGATGTCTCATTTTTAAATTCTAATTATATTTAAATTCATTAACATATATTTTAGAACGGGTATATTATATTTCTGATGCATTCAACTACCAGTGTTGTTTTGTGTTAAGCAATAAAAAAAAAAATTAATCTGAATAATCCGGATACTTCGGAAAATCCGGATATGAATATAATTCAAATCCGGATTTGAATATTCGGATATTCGGAAAATTCAGATATTCGGATTTGATGCCCATCCCTACTACAAACCCATAGGTTTACATAGTTGACATGATAGTCTTAACATTAAAAGACAGGGTTTTATTCGTTATAAATATTTTTAATTTTATTTAGTCAAACAAAAATAGCTTACAGTTTTCATATTAATTAAAAAACAACCTGAGATTTTTCTTTTATAGAGCTGTTAGTTGTTTTAAAACCATTGAAATATTATTTTCAAAACTTTGCTAAAAGATGCCCAGAAACTTATCCCATTAAATGATTATAAGTGTATTATCTTAAAATGGTTTATTTTTATATTGATTATAATTTTTTTTAATTATTCGTGCCCTCTGCAGCAAAGGTTTTCGAAATGGCATAAATATTACAAAAATGTATCAAGTAAACAAGTATAAAAAATACTTATTTTAAAATATCTTATCTAATCCAAACACTTTAGCACGAGAAACAATACGTCCTACACCTAAGTACCTTTCGTTAATATTGGTGTTCCCCAACTGACGCCAACAGTATTGATTATTGATTGATTAAGTCGATTAAGGGTTATCGATTAGTAATAACATTGATAAGTAATAACTAATGAATAATAATAAAAATCGTTAACGTTCCTAATATTTTATTAATGACGTTTATATATAACGCATACAATAAGGTTAAAACACTTTAATACTTTAAATTATTTTAATGTTCAAAACAAATTGTAGTTTTATTTTTTTGTATTTCAGAGTTGGCTAAGAAAAGTTCAATTTGTACATAGTGATATATTTGAATACTTGAACCAGAAATCTTTTGGATCTTAATTGATAAACTAGTACTACCACTACTAAATAAAATACTATAGCTATTTTTTTTTATAGGTAGGTACTGCCTATGTAGAAATTCAAAAATAGTATGTAACTCAATAAATTCAATTATTTTTCGGACCAAATCATATTTCGAAACAATAAATCTAGTTATGGCTATTTATTATTATTATTATTATATTTATAGGTACTCACTCAGTTCAGAATTTGGTACTAGTTTTGTCATCAGAGATTTTATAGATATGTTTTCTGCAGGCGATAATATATTAACTAGAGGTCCTGTGAACGATAAAGTAGTAAATTGAGAACATGAAAATAATCTAACAAGCTGCCTATCTTATTTATACTTACCCAAGTAGAAAAGAAATTGGTTGAAAGCAAAAGCGTAGAATAACGAAGCAAGTGTTTGACTTATTGTAGATAAGGTCCCAATGATTTCATCAGAAATTTTGAGTTGCTTACTTAGGACAAAAATGGCAAATAGAAGACCTAAAATAAAATATTAACATTATATTCGTTAACTAGCCCCAAAAGACATTATAATAATTTATGTACTGCCATTGAAAACTAACCGATTATATTTATTGTTAGTTCGTACGTTGAATATATGCTGTAAGCGACTTCGTTCCAATTGAATTGCACACGAGTGTACAAATAAGATACCGTCCGGTAACCTATCGTTGGTATACAAGAAAAAAAACATCACAGTATTATATAATTCAAATATTGAAAGATGAAAATATGATAAAAGTTTCGCTGTGGACTATAGTTTATACTGATTTCACTTTTTTTTTTTATAGTAATAAATACATATTATAATGTGTGATTTAACAGTTTCCAAGAAGATGAGTTCGCTTTTCGTTTATATTGTAGTATTAGCGTAAAGGGACATGATATTTGTTAAAGTATAGAACCCAGTTTCGTCAGATATAAGAATAGTATTTTCTATTATTATTGTACATGTAAAATAACTAATTTTCAAGTGTACCTAGCTGGATATTAAAATTAAAGACTTATGCAAATTGTTGAATGAAAAAAAAAAACATTTTTTAATTTTATATTTGTAGAAATAAGATATTGTATTTTCTAATTTTCTCAGTAATTGAGAAAAACTTTTTCCGTTTACAGATTATACACTTAATACTAAAAATGATTTAGGTTTTGATTATTTTTTAGAAAATTCAACACATAATAAACCATAGGTTACAACTTACAAATAGCAATTAATATAAGGAAACTTTGCTCAGTTAGTAGCTCCAATTATACATGGGAATATTTGTATGCTATTCTGACTATAATATTAAAATCCATTATTGAAGTTGTTTTTCAAATAAACGCATGCTATTTATTTTTAGTAAAAATGAATAATTTTTTTTATCGAATATGATTAAAACCGCATTAAAAGAAGTGTAGACAATTACACTGCGTCGTAATACTAATAACTGAGCGACAAAATAAACATTTAATCATCATAAAAATGTGATATTTCACTGTAGTGCATGTTGCCAATAACTTCTCGGCTTCATAAAAAAAATCTTAAAAATCATATAAATTATTCAATTGTGTGCGATTAGGCTGGTGTGAGGGTTGCATTTGTAAAATTTACTAGGTAGTGCAAAAGCTAATATCAAGGTATTTTAGGTACTGTCAACGTATAGTTTTGCAACGCTAAAAATTAATTTTTTGAAACGTCACCAATATTTGTTTGCCTACCACTTTTTATTATCTTTGAATACAATCACGATAAGGCAAAATGTTGGATTGGGCAGGCAAACGGCCAAGATCAAGGAAACGGACGTACCTATATTATGTATATGTAGTTGAACATAGATAAAAAAAAATACTCACTCCATTTATAAACATTATAATTTAAACTTTGATCATTTATTTGAGATTAATTTGGCGATGTTCCTTCTTTGGTATTTAAATTAAGCAATGAATATGTGAAATAAATGTATACAGGCATATAGTACTCATTAAACAATTTAATTTAGACATTTCCATAATCATAAACATTTATGAAACTTAAATACAATACTAAAATAGGTCATAGTAAAGTTTAGGAATATAAATTTATTGAAAATGTATTAGGCAATCTTAAAACGTAGGTGGTAAAATTATTTAAATGCATTTAAAATATTAAATTAATTATTAATGACACATACACTTGTGATAAGTGTATTTAGCTTACTATATTAACTTTAATGCAAGACCTGCACGGCTTATAATCTTTTTATACTAATACTACCTAATAAATTTGTTTATTTTACCATCATTAGTTATTCGTGTTTAATATTATACTTATTTATATTCATTAATTTCAGTCTTATTGATTTTTTGTTAATAAGAAATTTAAATGAAAATTGAACGCTAACACACACACAAACTCACACAAACACACACACACAGTGTTGGGTAGTAACGTAACGAAAGTAACGCGTTACTGTAACGCCGTTACTTTGTAACGTGTTACGTAATTGCATTACAATTATTTTCAAATAACGAAAATGTAATGAAAATTACTTTTGATAAGTAATTTACATAGAATAACGCGTTACAGTTTTAAATTATTTAGTACCTATTACGAATTTTAAAAAAAAAACTTAAAAATATATACCCGCGTTTTAACAAACTCTCCACAATATTCTGTTTTCAATGGTTTTGACGTGTCTAATATTAAGCCGTACATTTTGGCAATAGTGAATTACATTTATTATTTAATTAAATTCTTCTAAATACTAAATAGTTAAGTACGCGGAACGTATAAATATATAATTATTTATTTATGTTATTAACTAAACATCTTTTTCAAACTATACTATATTTTCTGTAGGTAGTATATTTTTAGTTCCTTTGCTTATTGAATGACAACTGCTCAACAATAAAAAAAAATTGTAATGAGAAAGTAACATAGTTACTTTTATATTTGAAAAGTAAAGTAATTACATTACAATTTCATTTAAGTAACGTAACGAGTAAAGTAACTTCATTACTTGTGTCTCTAAGTAACGAGTAAAGGAAATTCATTACTTTTTAAAACACTGCACACATACAAATAGGAACATATATACTTCTGATTTAAAAGAGGGATTGAATATTTGAGTATCTTAAAGCTACCGAAAAAAGTTTGCATCACCGTAAATGTTAACCGAATCCCGTCACTGCGCGCATTGTTGTTGTATAAAATACGTTTTCAAAACGAACCGTTATTCGTGCCAGCATTCGCCATGAGTATGATTAACAAAACGATGATCTTAAGTCGTTGGATGTCTGGCCTTTTTTTAAAAGTCGTTTTCAACGAATGAGTGATTTGTTTGAAGTCGAAAAACTCCGTGATGGTGGTCCTGAAAGATTTATTCTCGTCCACTACCGCGATCGGAGTGATCTCTTCGACGTACAATAATCCGTACACCAAACCTATAATAATCAACACGGACGATATACCGTATGCCCCGTAGAACCCTAATTTGTTGTACACTATGCCGGACAGCGACGTTCCAACCGCCATAGATATGGCCATAACAGCATTCAGTCCTCCAATTCTGAACGTTCGGTTTTTAATCTAAAAAATAGATAAATAAATAAATAAAATAAAAACATTTTCGTTACTTTAAATATACCACTAAAAGTGAACACGCATGGATGCATAATTTTGGATTGGGGAGTAGAGTTCTATAATTCCGTCTGTTAACTTATTTGTAAAAGACATTTTTGATTTTTCAAACAAATGACTAAAAGACAACTACATAATAATTAAATTAATAAAAAAAAAAACTAAAACTAAATTGACTTTCGACCAATTTAAGTTTTATTAATTATTGCACGTTAAAATCGGTAAATATATGGTTTCATAATATAATAATAAGATAGGTACTGAAATAAGACCACATTGTATAAAATGACCAGTCACATTGGTATATTAGCATATAGTTTCCAGCGATCAAACATTGCAATAGGTATAATGTATTATTGTATTATAATGATTAGTCAGCTGCAGTATGGGGTATAAATATTTCTAATATTTGCAAATAAGGTACATCGGCCAAATATTTCGGGCAAAGTGTATACAATACTCGATTACAATGAGCGATTTTTCCACTCGGAGAATATTTTCATATTATATACGTGTAAAAACACTAAAAACACAGTAGGTTATGCTTTTAATTCGATCAGTTGGTGTAAACGAGATCGACCGATCGAACGCGCATCCCCATAAGTACGGCTTATAACTACACATTTATCTATAATATGCACATTCTTCAAATACGTGCCGGCATATAGATAGTGGTTTTCAGAGAACAAATCGGAAACGGATGATTCGACTTTTTGTCTAGTTACGTCAAATTTCTAACTATTTTTTGAGTAAATCATTTCGAATTATACTTCAAAGCGCAAAATAAATGGACATCATCGTTGATCGTAATTTTATAATATTAATGATTATCTTTTTAACAAAGTTCGCACAAAATTATGAATTTGATGAAACCATATTCCCATTGTACGAAACTACGAATGCACATAGTTACAACTGAAGTTTTCGAATAATAAAATAGTATATAAGACCGAAAAACCAAACACTACGATTAAAAACTGCAGTTTGAGGATACAGATTTTTGAATTGGTTAAAAAATAAAATACGACGTACTTTTGATCATTTTTCAATCGCTTTGAAAATGATAACCTCCCTAAGGTCGATGGGCGAATATAAGTTCACACTCGAGATAAAGCGGGGAAAATAACCCATTGGCCTTTGAGTCAATTTCAACCTACTGGTTAGGTTACGGTCGTTACCGGTATGCATATTACGTAAGTTCCAACACCAAAAAAAGTACATCAAATATACATGTGCATAAATACAAATTATTTCAATTATAAATTTGCTTGTCAGTTTATTCCTATTTAGGATAGACAACTTGTGTGGAATTGGTATGTAGTTAATAAATGTATTCGTTCTGAAGTTTCGAGGAGAAAAAGTCTAATGCAATTTTTAATTGAACTATTGACCATTGAATATTGAATATTGTACAATTATTTTGTTAATATTATATAGTGTTATAGAAACATAGTCACGTAAACTAATAATTATAATATAGATTATCTATTTGTACCTATGTATACAGTTGAGAAAGTAGGTAGTACATTCGATTGTAATGTCACGCGTATAGAAAATTTCATATAGGTATTCATATTTGCAATCATGGGCGTTCTCACGGTGAGGGGGATATGGGGGATAGATCCCCCCCAAGGTTGTTCATTTTCTTACATATTAGTAATACACATTTTGTCTACTTTTGATATATATGTTTTCAATTTTGGTTATTCATAATTTTTATTTTTATTTCTTGCTATTTTTTTTTATCGTGATTATATTGCTTCCATCAACCGTAAACAATATTATTATTTATCATTGATAACATATAACAGGCAATTCGTTGAAACACAAATTGAACACGAACCATTTGAAAAACTTGTTAAATTTTACCTTGATACAAATATTCATATACAGTAGTTATTGCTTTATTGAAAATGTGGCAGTCAAATTAAAGAGAATTGATAAATTTCCTAAAACGGTCATAGATGTACTACGTTTATGTAATTTTGAAATTTTTCCAAATATCTACTAACTTTAAAAAATACTATGCACCTTACTAGTCTCTACGTCAACTCCAGAAAGGACTTTCTCATATTCGAAATAAAGACTTAAAACCTATCTGAGAAACATAATGACTGAAGTAAACAGTAAATTTATTATAACCATAATTAATTATTTTTCTTATATTATGATTATCTTTGACCGTCTTAAAGAGGTGCCTATTTATTCGGAAAAATTTCTCGATATTTTAGCTCAAAAATCGAGATAATTCGTTAAATTAATTTGAATTTTTACATAAAATGAATTATTAAAATAATTGTTTAGAAATTAAAATACCCTGTTTGATTGTTTTTCAGTTTTAAATAAAATGTACAGTAAAAATGACTTGAATTAATTAACTAATATTATCAACTATCATTATTTTAATATTCATTATTATAATGTGGGAGTTATGAGGTGATACCCTTACCTATCCTAACCTAACCTTACGGCTAATTATGTAACCATTTTTTTCATCCCCCTCCATTGAAATATCTTGAGAACGTCTCTGCAATCGTATAGAATCCTTCTCAAACTTGGTTTACTAATTAATAATACTATTATCAGGATTAAAATTTGTATGTCACATGGCCCCGTTGGTAACCGTTAACTTAGGTTTATTGAATTTTTAAATTATTTATTGATCCAATAGCTCACTATTGGTTCATTAAACGTTCTGTAATGAACGTTCATGCGACCCGGCATATATATATATATATATATATATATATATATAATGGGTATCTCGAAAAGAACACTGGATTTAAAACTGCTATAGATTAAATATATATACTTGAAAATCACAAAAAAACCATATCATTTTCATCAGAAGAGGTTGAGGTTTAAACATGAAAAATAATATTGGGAATATTCCCCGCTCCCAACTAGCCCTACAGCCTACACGCGATCACTCAGACCATGAAATTCATCATCACCTGATCACATATGCCCGATCAAGTTCGTAGAAAACACAAATGTTGCGATTTTTTTCTTATGGGGATACATTAAGTCACGAGGTTACCAGAACAAAACACGAAATTTGTGGGGTCTTGTCGGTCTTGAAGAAGAAATTCGACGTGTTCTCGACACTTGATGAGACAATAATATAATATGATCGCGGGTGATGATGAATTTCATGGACCTAATGATCGAATCTAATGCTAGTGAGGGGGGGGGAGGCGCATTTCCCCGTTCCCCGATTTAGTTTTCATGTTCAAACCTCAACCAAGAGATATTAATGATATTATGTTGTTTTTTATATGAATACATTTGTTCCATAGTAGCAGTTTCAAATCCGGCGTCTTTCTCGAGACACCCAATAATAGGTATTATTATTATTAACTATTGTGCGGGGGTAGGGGGCGGGGGAGAGGGATACGCATGTTGTACGACGACTCACCAAAGTGGCGTCGCCCATGTAACTGTACGCGGTCATGGTCAACAGCGTCTGGCCACCGGTGACGGCCAGCGGTATGGTCTCGGCGATGCCGGCCGCCTCCATGGGCAGTTGGTCGAAGAAGTACACGCACAGCAGCTGACCGGCGTTGCGCACCAGTTCGCCGTACAGTGGCAGCATCATGCACGGCACGCGCCTCCGGGTGCGATCGCTCCACGAGCCGACGAGCAGCATGACCAGGCACGGCAGCACGTTCTGCGCGCACGTCTGCCACATCATCATGCCGGCCACCAGCTGCTGCACGGCCACCTCGTCCGCGGCGGTGGACGCGCCGCCCGCGGTCTTCGTCACCAGCGCCTCGCACGTGTCGCCGGCCAGCCGCAGGTTCACCTTGCACGCCTTCTGCAGGTTCAGGTTGGACACAGTGAGCGTGATCAGCGTGAACGCGGTCATGTAGCACGCGACCACCGGCTCGATTGTCACGCCGTTCCAGAAACTGCTGCGCTGCACCGCGGTCATGACGACGGCGACGGCGTCGACGACGATGATATTATTATTATTATTATTGCTATTATATTTACTATATAATGTTATGGCGTAGTGCGTCTGCGGGCCGTCAACATGTAATATCTCTGCTAAAGGGACAAAAAAAAAAAAGTATATTTCGATTCGTATTAATACTCAACTCACAAACGTTATTAAAATAAACGCGTTGAACATTGAATGATAATATTCAGTGACATATTTAGGCCGGGGCCCAGACACTGGGGCTTCCAAGTTAAGTCCTAATTGGGAGGCAATAGGACCTGGTACCATTGCATAAAAAAAATTATCTATAAGTATTGAAATAATACAGGTACCTTTATAAGCATTGTTTTACCTCATAGAATCACTGTTTATTTTTTACATTAAAAGAGGCTTCCAAATTTTATAGGTCCCAGGGCCACTAAATTTCATGCTATGCCACTGATAATATTATTATTATAAACGAATATGTGAGAAGTAGAGTCGTTATGTAGAATTGATAGTGGGCAAGATGAGAGAAAATAGACCAAGATGGTTTGGGTGTGTGATGAAGCGAGAGGAAACAAAAACAGTAATAAGAGAATGGCTATGAAAATGAACGCTGAAGGGAAAAGAGGAAGAGGATGAACAAAAAAGAGATGGTTGGATACGATTAAGAAACATAAAAGATCTGTTGGTGCGAGTGTAGGGGATGTGGAGAATCGAGACATGAAAAAGTCTAGGACTAAAGTGGCCGACCCCGAATAGTTCAGAGAAAGGCAAAGGAGAAGAAAAAGATTATTATTATATTTACTATATATAGATGTAGACATGTAGTACGTCTGCGACCGACAATATGTAATATCTCTGCTATAGCCACTAGAGGGACAAAAAATCAGAAGGATTAATCACAGAAAAACCCTTTGTAACTGTACTGGTTTTTTTTTTTTTTACTAGGCACACGGTCAATTAGATAGAATCTATGATAATATAATATATAGATGATAAAAAAAATATCGCACGAGAATATTTTATGGTGAATCAAGGTTTTCTTCGTTGAAACTGGTTGATTTTTTAAATCACCCTACCTAAAACTAACAATTTAAGCTTAAATGATTTAAATGATTTATGTCCATAATATATTAAAATAATAAATCCCATTAAACATTATAATATGGTTTTATGTTACTTTCGAAATAAATAACAAATTTAAAAATGTTACTAGGAACAAAAAAACACGATTTTAAGGTATAATATTGACAAAAGTGTCTTTGTGTTACACATTTCACTTACTATTGTATACTATTGCAGCCTATGCAGATTATATTATAATATTATTATCGTGGTGATATCATTATATTACAGATAAAACTACAAAGTAAATTTAGGTTTTGTGCCTATGGTTCAACGACACTTACTAATGGATAATAAAACATAGAACATGGTACATTGATCATTTTTTTATTATTGTTTATCTATGTAATAGTAAATGTAAATACTTTCGTGATTCCACAAAGTAAGTCATTTGTCTTTTTTATTTGTACAAAACACAGTGTACATCATAATATCATTGTTTTTGATATTTTTTTAATCAAATACATTTACCATGTCGCAACAATTTTCGCTATCGTTTTGTTTCACATCGAATTTAATATATTTGTCAAACGATAATACTCATTAATTTATATTATAAGTCATCAATTAATGCCAAGTTTGACATAATTATTCATTGTTATCAAAGTCTACAGTCAGAAAAATACATTTGATGGATAAAATAATTTGGACGTGCCTATACATTTGTACTAGGTACCAACAATACGTTACAAAAGTAGTTATTATTGTCATTCAAAAATTATTAGAATCCATAGGCACAATTTTTTTTATAAACGTTTGAACAGTAAATATTGATATAAAATTACATGTAAAATTTAATATAATGTATAATATTCTAGACTGACAAATGATATCAGTTTTTGAAATTTGCTCTAACTCAAAAACGAAAAACCGTAACAACTTGAAATTTTCACCAAATCTTTATATTGGCATTATCTATACATACTTAAGTTTTCAAAGTATTTTGATATATTTTGACTTATTTGTAGACAATTTAAATTTTCGATTTTTGTAAGTTTATTTTTAAAAAATATCTATAAAATTTTTTTGGCTGTCCGAAAACTCTTGAAAATATATTAAAGGATTAATTATAAGTTATACTAATTGTAACTAAAAAATATCAGAGATGGTTTCACTCAAATTTTTTTTATAAGCCCATAAAGTTCAAATTTGTATAAAATATGTTAAAATTGCTATAATTTTCAAGTTATTTTGTAGTTGAAAATTCATAAAATTTTTTCTGTTTATACTTAAGGTTCAAAATTTTAATACTAGGTTGTTCATAAGCTAATCTTCAAAAATATATAAAAAAAATTTCTACCGGACTTAAAAGAAAAAATTTTATCACTGTTTAAAATTTAAATTTTTACGAAATCACATTATAATTCAATTTAAATATAAAATACTATATTATTATATACACATTTTAGACAAACAACTTCGTTCAGAATTGTTATTCGTATACAATGATATCTATCATTGCATTCAAATTTAACAAATCCATTGTAATAATGACCTATCCTATAAACGAGGTGCACTCCACCCCCAAATGTACAGCAAAGCGAGGCCCATCCGTTTTTTTTTTATCGATATTTTAAAAAAAAATAAATAGGTCGAAAAATTTCAAAATACTTTAAAAACTTAACCATGTATAGAAAACGCCAATATAAACATTTGGTGAAAATTTCAAGTATTTGAGGTTTTTCGAAATTTTTTGACATTTTTACAAAAAAATGTATTTTGTCAAACGTGATTTTTTAAAGTATTTAAAAAGTATAAAAAATACTTTTAAAGTATTTTTCAGGTTTTAAAATTATACCATTTGTTATAAACTAGTAACTACTGCATAATACGAGTACGTACAACCAACAATCACCAAGACACTACGTCATGATCGATTAGATTCTTGGATCCTGTATCCTAGTGGATACTGGATGGTAGTACTCAACCCGATACATGCTATAATCACATCCCAAATATATTCTGGAATACATGATTCGAAGCACTCCTTTCGATGAGGGTAAGATAATAGCTAGAGAGAAAAGGATACCCAATACAATTTCAATATATAAATAATTAATCAAAATATACTTTTTCATAATCACTTCTCTGCACCATATTAAGTTTCCCATATGTTTCCCTTTTAAGATAAAGTTCCCCATGTACATCCATGGTACGCCAAAATGAGAATTGTTTTCTTTATAAGCTTACTACCGTCTGACCAGGTTTCAGATTATGAATAGAACTTATTAGCTCTACGTCTACTGGTAAACTATCGCTCATGTCTCCACTTAAAGAATAAGCGGTAATTTCTACATGCATAAAGAGACATATTAATATATTATAAATTAATAAATGACTATGATTATTTCATATTCGATGACTTTATAATGATAGTATGTTAATCATACTACGAATGATGAATGAAATATACAAGCCCTTAAAAATAATTGGCAAAATCGATTTAATATGACTATATAAGATTATTTTATTCAATTGATATGCGAATACTACACGATTTTGTACTGTTAAGGATTTTAAAATGGGAGAAAGAAATGTTAATTTATACAGTATCCATTTTAAAAAATACCAAAACTTAATCCAATTTGATTATTTTTAATAAAATAATGGATTTATTTTTAGTCTAGATAAAAAATGCGTAAATAGAAAAAACACCTTAACTATAGCATAAAGTCTTCATCCCCCTTTTCAGCATCCAATATCACAACATCATGTCATTAAATTAATAAATACCTACTTATTATATGATATAAAAATATTATTTACCTTAGGCGATTAGTATTTGTTACATGTATCTCCCAAATTTGATCGACTAATATCCGGATCACATGACATAATAATATAGGTAATATTAGCTTAGTAACAGCGACAAAAAGTTTAACAATCGCATATAGTTAGCGGCTCTTATATAATGTTTGAATTTTAGAAAAGTGTTAAAAAAGATTACTTATGTTCTGAGCTAACCTTCTGAACTGATGTTTAGTAGATAATTGAAACATATTATCGTGAAAACGGTTGAATTTATACAAACACAATGATTAGGTACACGAATGAAATCTAATAAAAACTTACCTACTCTTAGTATTATGTATTATATATTAGATAAGCAGCAGCACATAATGAGTGAACTTAGACATTCCCCTCCTAATATCACTAATAATCTACCATTTTAACGCAAGTATATTATATGTATATTATATAGATAATGAACATACATATTAGCTGTATTCATTGACAATACATTAATGTTATATTATTAATATTAATTATACGTATTCTTTGTTAACTCGTTTTCTTTCTTTATTTATTACTGCGCCTCGGGCTTTGTTTAACATATTGTAAAAATATAACTTAAAATTAAAAGAAAGAAAAATAAAGTATTTAAGTCCTGCTTCACTTGGAATATAAAAAGGAATATTAAAAATGAATTACAAGTGTTAAGCAAAATATACCATATTTAAAATAAGTATTGTGTTGTAATAGGTATAATATCTTGTAGGATTACTTAGAGTTCAAATTTAAAATTGATTTGGAGATTTCGTTATTTAAATTAAATTATAATAATTCTTTATTTTTTACTAGAATCTTCAGGATTACAAAAAACGATTAAGCTCTTTTTAATATGATTACCAAATAAAGTAAGTATGAATATGAGATAATCTCCCCAATAAATAAAGCAGTAATTCATAATTATTATTCATTTTTAATTATATATTTTTAATAAGTTTAACACACCGGAGATATAATGTACATTTGATATATTACATGAATATTAAGAGGACGTGATACCTGTATGCGTTTTCTCCGTCTTACTAATGTACAATATGGCAAAAAACTGTTTTGCGCGGGATAGAACCACTCCCTTGGTATTTATAGTAGAATTACAAAAATTCTACAGGACATAGGGAACAACTTTATCGATGTTGTAGCGTCTTAATTTTTTTTATATCATTTACCGATAATTTTTAATAATTAAATGAAAAAAACAAGAAAAATCCTAAATTACTACAACTGATAACTTTAATTTTATTTATGTTACCCAAATAATAAAAACGCTACAACACAGATAAAGTTGTTCCCTACGCGTTATGGAATTTTGGTTATTCTACTATAAATATCGAGGGAGTGGTTCTATCCCGCGAAAAACAGTTTTTTGCTATGTTGTACATTAATTGTAAGACGGAGACAACGCATACGGGTATCACGTCCTCTTAAGGAAACCAATAATACAAGACAAATCATTCACTTAAAAATTATAATTATCCGTAATCAGCATCATGAATTACATATAATTAAATACTCATTATGATTACAGCTCACGTTGTGCACTAAATGTTTAATAAAACGAATACAAAGGATACTATAGGAGTACAAAGTATTTAGAACTTACAGCGGTAATATTTTCCCTATAATTTGATAACCCGCCATTTGAAGCATCAGCACTTACCGATAAAACTGCACAACAAACATATGATTGCATTACCGAATCTACCTGAGCTACCGAATTCCTGAGGGTCCAATCACTCCAATCGCTCACGGAGAATCCCAGGAATTGAACACGGAACGAATGAAATTACGTCAACAATCTCAAACGGTCATCTAATCACCATACAAGTAATGTCTTGGTATATTTTTAAAATAATATACACTTCTGAGTAGTGAAAAGAATTTTCGGATGAAATACTGAATGCTGATGAATTCAAATAAAATTTAAAAAAATATTCTTCGTCCACACTTACGCGTAGTGTCAATATAGTTGTAATCAAATATTGCTAGTGGACCGTCACCGTGTATTAAATAATTAAATAATGTATGCCTTTAGGCAGAGTGTAAGACGATATGTTTAGATAGAAATATAGGTTCGTGGCTGGAATGATATATCGTAGCATTAAGATTAATATTCTCTTTTAATTAAATATGCGCAAAGTATGAGAGTCCGTTCTTACTCAATTTACAACTATATTGACACTACGCGTACCTAAGTGTGGGCGAATACACACTTTGAAAAAAACTACTACTAAAAGTAGTATTTACCTACGTTTTATTTTGTTATTTTTTTAATTATAGATTTTCAATTATTATATTAATATATATTTTTCTTTTCTTTAGGACCATAAATGGGCGATGACGTTCCTTGAAGTAAAATAATAAATAAAGTCTATAAAGTAAATAACGTAGTTTATTTTTCTATTTTTGAGCAAACTAATATTCATACTTTTTTCATTTTATTTTACTTTAAAGTTAAATGACAACGATGAGAACTTTACTTTTTAGAAACATTGATCAAGTAGGATTACTTGGAAATTACGGGACTAAATTTTGAGAATAGAGTACAAGTTAGGGCTGTTGCATTTGTATTCAACAATTATAAATTTTGTAATTGGCATTCACATCAATATTTTAGATCATATGTCTTTTTAAATAAAACTATATTTTTATAAGTGAAATTAAAACAAAAAGTTACTGTTTTAACATAATAAGACATCAGTATTTATAACGATCAATAAATTAATGATGCCAGATAATTGGTGGTTGTAATTATTATAATTAATATAATGATTTCTCAAATTAATATACATTATTCTATAATTATATAAATTATTGATTATTTTATTGTTATTTTTTTTTTTTGAGTGGACACAAATAATAAAAATAATTATATTGATATCGTAATCGATTCTTAACAATTAAATTTAGATAATGAATACTAATTAATACAACATTGTAACTATTATCAAGAATAACTGATAAATAAAAAACATATTAATTTAATTTAATATTAAATAGTTATAATCTTTTTTTTTTTTTTTGATGTAATATACGATTTATACCTAAAGGGCATAACTAGTTTGGGGGTTAGGATACATATTGAATATAAGATATAAAACTTAACAAATTCATGTACGTAAATTATCAAAAAAAAAATGAATATACATTATATTCACACGTAAACTTGATATGTAGAGTAGTTATCCATTAATGGTTCTTCCGGGTTGATTTTTTTTTACCAGTATGAAACTAGTCAGGTTTTAATGAGGATGGAGAGGTCAAGATGGTTTATATACCAAGAAGGCCTATAAAACTGGTTTGGTCGAATCAGAGAATACCTAAAGCTTCTACGAATAACAGATGGAAAACAACCAGATATAAAGCCAAGAAAGTGTGAGGACGCCTAATGGAAGAGACGACGGGTCTACGAGGTAAATAAATTACCCTTTATTTTCAAATAAAAATTATATTTTAAATTTCCCCGCAAACTTTCTGATGATTGCTGGCAACACTTATCCCTTTGATTTGATATAAGTCTACAGTATTTTATTGTATAGGTACCTAAAACATTCTTTAATTTATCTTTTTGCATCATAATTTAAATAGTAATAGTTATATTAAAATTTTGTATTTTGTTCATTTTGTGTACTAATTTTTAAGTTTTCCTGTATATGCATTAAAACTGTAATAGGACTTATGTCCGTATATTTGAATAAATAAATAAACAAATATAATAAAATAGCTGTGTGCTTGCAGTGTCTTCTGATTGTTCTGTATCGACTGGCCCAGACCGTATATACTACAACCGTATAATATAGCTGTAGTTTGGCGGTATCGACTATATGGTTGGTTCACAAAATCACTCTTGTGACCTAGCATCTGAAGTTAATCAGTCCACCTTATGAGAAAACACGAGCATCCGATTGAGCATCACCAGTCGCCCGGAAAAATAAGTTACAAATAGTTTGGATACACGGCAGTATGTGGTTTGGTCGGAGCCGTTCACATGACTCTGGCACACGAGACCATTAAAGTAAGCACACCATTTTCCTCTAGTGCTTGAATATGAGTAATCAAAAAATTAAATAACTATGTTGTAATAAATGCCATTGTTAACTGCTTATGACAGCTTTTAGAGCTATGAAACAAGACAAATAATTTTTATTTTTCATTTTATTATTAATCTTCAAAATTATAATAAAATCTTTTCTACAAATTCCTTAATTTGTAGAAAAGATTTTATTATACCTGGTATATATTATAGCTATAAGTTATTTGTTACAAAGAAAAAAAAGCGATTAATAATAATAACAATGATTATTAAAATTTTTATTAAATGCAATAAAATGATTTCTTATGCGAACAATACAATCAAATGAAGAAATTTTTTTTACTTTGATTACCTACTACAGATAATTTATTTTATATTTTGTACTGTATTTTGTACATAAAAAAATGTCTATAATCTATATGCATTTATATTATACGAGTAGATAGTTAAATTTAATACGATACAATGTCAAGATTATATTATTACATACCATTTACACATATATTGTCAATTAATAAAATATATATTAAACTTGAAACAATACTACAATTAAAAATAAAAATATATTTGTGTAATAAAAATACATACACTAATCAAGTAAAAATAATTAATACCTCGATGCCATACTAAAACTGCATGGACATGTTATCAACACATATGTGTTTAAATTTTCATTACAATATTCATACTTTATCATATATTATAACTTAAAAGCAATTGTTAACTACT
This sequence comes from Chaitophorus viminalis, assembly GCA_025469195.1. Lineage (NCBI taxonomy): Eukaryota > Metazoa > Arthropoda > Insecta > Hemiptera > Aphididae > Chaitophorus > Chaitophorus viminalis. Next base: position 42,341 of record JAIPRK010000660.1, read on the forward strand.
ACAAAAATAAAAAAAACACACAGTTTTTGATCAAATTAATTATTATTAATTTTAGTCAGTGATTTGATATAACTTTTGTTTATAATAAATTAACGTAAGTATAAATAGTCTAAACTTGGACCTTTATACTAATAGTTAAAACGTATAACCGTATGTAGTTAATATTTATATAATAGTACTAAGTATGTATAAAAAAATATACAAATACATATACTTATTAATTATACAAACCAAGTTCAGCTTCATTTGTTTGAAAATGTTCTGGATTTGAAATTTTCTTGTGTGATCAATGTCATTATAATTCTAAAAAAAAAATATCGGTCGGATAAGATTTGGGAACGAACAGGTGCTAATGATATTGCTTTAGATCAATATACATCTTTTAATTAATTAGTAATTTTAAACGATTTTTTAGTTTTTATATCTAAAGATGGTTTAAATGTTAATAGAACCAAATTTCTTAATAAGGTATGTTTAACTTTTAATTGAACATTTTAAGGGCCTATAAATAGCATACATTTTTATGCTTAAAATGTTTCAAAAATTATGAAATGCCTATAAAATGTTAATATTAGTAGAAAACATAGAATTCTTCAATTTTAATTTTGTTAGAATATTATATTATTGATAAAATCTAATTATTCAATGGATATTAGTTTGAAACTATTGACAGTAGCATATTAGCTATACATTTAATGAGTAAATTAACCGACTCATTGAGCCATTTTTTAATATGATTAAAAGATTGGTAGAAGGCTGATAAAAGAATCAAAGACATGATTACTACATCATATTCAACTGACAGCTGAATATTCTTCTTACATACAATGAATGTTTTTATGTTAGAAGATTACAATGTATCTTGATTCGAGACCATTATTAGAATTAGTTATAATGTTATATGTAGAGTTGTTCTTAATAAATTGATATATTGTAATTTCAAAAAAAAATTTAATTTCATGAAGACTTGATTAGTATTTTTTATTAGATGGAATTATAATTCATTTTAAAAGAAGTTTTTATATCTACCAAAAATTTAGGTTTTACATTAGGAAAATCATTGTTAACAATGATCAAAAAAATAATAAAAATTGATTAAATTCTTGATAAAAAAAAAAATTTGCACTTTAAAAATATTGATGTAATCATTTCTTATTATTTTCTCAATTTCATTCACTATATGAAATTTATAATAAGGGTTTTTAATTTAAAAATGTATAAAACTTAAAGAATGATCGAGATAAAAAGTAGGGAACATTTTGTTTTAATTATTATTTATTGATATATTGATATTATTTATTAAAAAAAAGAATAGTACATTGAAAGAATTACCCTGGTATAGTATTAATATTATGCAATATACATGACTTCAAAATAATGAGTACTTACCTTTCATTTCTTCGCTTTTATAGTTATCTTCATGATGAACAGCACTATAGTCGAGTTTCTGTGATTTTTTGCTCTCTTTATACAACCATCTATTTTTCAAACAAAACAAATCTCAGTATAATGTTTAAAGTTTAAACTATAAACAATAATGACATATATCGGTCTTTCTACATAACATAATCATAAATGTAAGTATAATATTATTAAAATGAAATAAAAATACATAGTTTAACAGAACCTATCAAATTAAATGATATGCTAAGGCTGTGGATTCAAACTTTACAAAAGTAATAATTCTCAATAAACTCAAAGTAAACTTAACTGTGAGCTTCAATTCTTAAATTTTTTCAATGTTTACATTAAAAGTAGGATTAAAAAGGTTTTTTTTTGTTTGTTATCTTTAGTAAAAATGTTTGTAAATTATTATTTGAATATATATACTCATACTTACAAATATATTACAGCAGCCGGCACAGCCAAAATTGAGCCTATTAAACTATACGCTCCAGGTAGTATGTTTATTGTATTTTTATAAACTGCACTGTACAGTGGTCCAAATATAATTGGAACGAGTGATTCAACGATACTGTAAATAGCTGTCACTTGTCCTAACATACATGATTGAATAGAAATTAGAACAAATCAAGTCAATAATTAACAATCGTAATTCATACCTAACTCATCAGCACCCACTATTTTCGACATTATTGATCTGGCCGTTATAAAAACCGTGCCTCCCATAACATCAACCAATGGCCCTGAAATCAAATTATTTGTCAGCCGAACACATTTAAAATATATCTATGAAAAAATTTTTGTATAGATCATTGTAGCATCTACATGTTGAACTAGAAACAGTAGAAACTAATATTGGTATAATCATAACGCTCATATGAAAAATATTTAAATGATGTAATAATTATATATTTACAGCATCTAGAAAGTTCTGAAATATTATATTATGATAGTGTTTTCTTTTCTTTATGTTAGTTGTACCAGAATAAGTTTAAATCATAATTTCGTTTATTTGAAATAGATACATACCCAAACAGTAGATCCATTTATCCGTCGCAAAAGCATAACAAATGCCAGAAATAATTTTCCCGACACACGCCATTACACCGATTAAGCCATCGTCAATTTTAAGTATGTGACTGAACAGGCCGATACAAACTGCTGTTCCTGTAAAATGATATTACATTTTGTTTTATTATATAAAAACTTTCAGTAAAAGCTATTAAATTTGACAATTACATAGGATAAAATATGAGGTTATATTTATTTATTTTGAAAGTTTACAATATTAAAAAATAAAATAGTTATAATGTACAATAAACTTTTGGGTAGGTACCTAATGACAAAACGATACATTCAGAATTTGAAATTAATTAAACTGATAAGCGAAGAAAATAAGGTATAATTAATATCACAAGTTCGCAAAAATAAATATTTAAGATCAAACAATGGGAGATAGGGAAGAAGTAACTAATAAAGTAATTAAGTCTGTAAGCAGGTAATATCATAATATTAATTATATCATATTATATTTATATAGTACATAGTAAACATTGAAGTTTCTTATAGGCATCCTTTATAATTTGCTGTATGAGCGCCTAAACGTAATTCTCATTTAGAATGTAGCTCATAGGACTTGTTACAATTCATTGTGTGATGAGTTTCACTACATGTGACACACGATGGTATGTGTCTGCAGTACGATCTGGTATGTAACTGGCACTTCTTAATAAAAGTTGACTGGATTTTCTAGGCTTTTCAACGACGATCATGAAGTTTAGTTACTTGAAATATGTTATGTCTAGATTAATTTGGTTCCAAATTCGCTGAAAAAAGTGACAGTGGACTATTTATTTGTAGTATTGCATGTTTGCAACTTAGCATTTACGCTAACTAACGAATACCTACCATATATTTATATACTAAGACGGCCGACGCAGAACTGATTTTACTAATTTATTCAATCAAAAATGCGTTAGTTGTTCACTTAATAATAATTTAATTACGGTTTTAGATTCTAAAGATGATTTAGTGTTAGAAACGTAAAATTAAGTACCTAGTTCTAATTTTAAATGGTTCCAATGAGAAATATTTTAAATGTATAATGTTAACCCTTAGTTTTTTAACCCATTACTTATTAGTAATTAGAAAATTAATCCTATTTAAAAATATGTGTAACATGAAAATACCATTGAACTATATGATAACTGGAATGCTCACCAGCCATAAGACCAATGTAAACATAACCGAAACGGCATGTTAGAAAAAGACAGCAGATAAGAATGATGCTGCTATCTTTTTTTATCACACGTAACAATATGATTGCTTTATGTTTGCCAATAGATAATAATTAATAATGTTCGTTTAACTTTTTTTTCTGTCACTTAAGTTATAAACTCAAGCTTAAATATTTATTGAAAAGTTTCCATGTTCATTTTATGAAGATATAATTTTAAATAAAGATATTTTTAGTAAGGATCATAACTATTCATTAATACTAGTAACAGATTATGTTTCTTTTACAAATTTTAAAAATCGAGGCAAACTGAAATTTGTTTCAATGTTTATTTTTAAAATAATATTATTCACTGAAAAATTTTATCTAGCATATTCTTTAAACATAAAAAATAACAACTTTAAAAAAGAAATTATATTAAAAGTTCAAAGAAAGTTTTGGAATTGAGTAAAAAATGTATATCCTATACATCCAGTTATTGATATATGCACCTAAGAATTACACGAAATGAAAATTGTAAAATTTATATCTTCATATTATTGTACTACTCAGTGTAAACAATTAATACAGCAAAAACAAGGTTCAGAGTCATCACTTAGGTATAAATTAAACAAACTAATTTTATTTAATCATGTTCAATCTAAGTTATATAATATTATCATTAATTATATTATAAATTATAATCAATGACGTTAGTAACATGTTTATAAAGTCATTTTGTGTGTTATAATAACCAGTTTATTTAATTAAACATTTAATTTTTATAATTATTCAATATTTTTATTTGTATAATAAAATACTATAGGTATAACCAACGGAGGTGCGTTAGGGAATACTTTGAAACGGCGTCTCTCCAGTCTCCAGTAATACATTGGAAAAAAAAATTGTTTTAAATTATTTTCAAGTATTTGTGTAATTTATATTATGTATAAATAATATACTGTTGTCAACTATATCATAGATTAAATACTTAATCTATGGTCCGGAAGACTAGTCTCTGCCAACGGGCGACACGTTATTCGTTGCGTATATTTATGTAGTGCGTTATCTTGTACATTAAATTTTGTAGCGTTTTTGATCCACTATTGAAATAATGGAATCAAAAAATTGTACATTTGATGAATTATTAAATAATGATTTTCATTCGTTTACATAAAAATTAAGTCTCCCATAAATTTTATTCACGCGCCGCTATTGGGTATGACTTCAGCACTCTTGTCTGTCTTGTCATTGAAAATGGGATTAATCATGGTATTATTCGTTCCTAGATTATAAATCTACAATATTAAATTAAGTTAGGAAAGTAGAAAGTACAATAATTGAAGTAAGTGGTATGTCAGCTTTGGGTAAGTAGTGTAGTAACTTTTCTTTCAATTTTGAATAGTATTACAAATACTATGTTTTTATTTTAATAAATATTAATATAAACCTAACTTTCAATTTACAACTTAATTTATTCTCAACATTAAACATACAATTAACTGCAACTTCCTTTACATTTATATGACAAATGTAGAAGTTCACAAAAAAAGCATTTCTCAATACTTGTAACCTGTTATATAATAAATTATAATTATCTACTAATAAACTATTTATTTATCGTTAAATTATTTATATTCTATTAAATTAATCATAAAGATTTTATGGAAGTTATAAAATAAATAATGAGATACCAAATTTTAAGAATCAAACTAAAATAATGACGCGGTAAATGAATTTAAGATATTAGGGCCATGTGCAAGACAAAGATAGTAACACCATTAGTATGTCCCATCTCGTTCTAACACTCCGTTTCGGGCAACACTGCTTGGTGAGCATTCCAGTTATCATATAGTTCAATGGAAAATACCTGCTACACTAGTGATCATAGAGTACGTGGAGAATACACTGAAAGCTACCTCATCCCAGTTGAAACGGACTCGTGTGTTTAAATACGACACTGTGAGATCACCTGGAAAAATATGAAGTAATATTTAAGTTATTTTACAAATGTATACGTACGTATATTGGGTACCTATATTGTTTTCAATTTTCATAAAACTAAAAATGCATGTTCTATTGGTAAATAGAACAATAAGTGGATACGTGTATAAATATTTTCATTTAAATCTAAGTATGAATAGTGAATAGTGAATACATATCAAAAGTACCTATTTGAGAAATTGAAAACTTCCAAATATAGTCTTCAAATATTCTGTACTTAGAATGTGTCACCCTCAAAGAGTATACTAATTATAATTATAAAAAAACAGATCATACTTCCTTTTTATAAAAATAACCTATGGTTAGCTATAAATTATAATGATATCAAATAAAAAATTAAAATAACCTATAGTTGCGATTTCGTGTTCTACTACCCAAGATGATTAAAAACAAATCAATTGGGTTAGGAGCGTTAAAAGTTTAAAAATGTAATAAAAATTCATTCACAAACCATTCACTGGTCCTATGATTAAAAAAGCAATGCACATCAGCATGATGATCCTGAGTTTACGGTTGTGTGGACCCTCTTTGAACGTGACTTTAAAAGCTTCGCTAATGTGTTTGGCATTGAAAAACCCATTACAAATGTTGGTACTCTTTGTCGGTGCTGCGTTATCCAGTTGTTTCGGCGACACTTCCTTGATGAATATCAAACCGTATAGAAGACCAAGCGCATAAAGTACCGCTGACGTGGTGTACACTCCGTAGAAACCAATTTCGCGAAATGTGATACCAGATAAAGCTGTACCGATCGCCATACCTACTGTGGATAGCAAGTTGACTATACCGATTCGTAGGGTTTTCGATTCCTCCTAAAAGCGTAAAATATTTAAATTTTATAATAATTTAACACGTTTGTATACTTGTTGGTAAATGGTTATTACACTATTATTTTATACCGTGTTGCCCGTAATCTGTACACGTGAAGGCCAAAAAATATTTTTCAAACTTATTTGCTGATCAAGACTTGTATAATATGTATTATAAAAATCACGAATGTTTGGCAAAAAAAAAATCGAAATAATTATAGTGACCACAATTATTTTTTTTAAAATATTACTTAAAAGTACTCAAAATATTTTCCAAAAAGTATCTCGTGAACAAGTGCCAACACGAAGACATTACAAAAATTGTAACATTATGGGTTTTTTCTTTTTATATATTCTGAAAACTACAAAACTATCGTCAAATTCTTCTACCCCGGATGCTCAGTAAAAACGAAATATAAAAAATAATGACATGAACGAGTTATAAGTTTATAACTTTCGACCCCTCTGAAGTTGGTATTACATACTATAGTTTGTGCCAAAAATATGCAAAAACTATTCAACAATGTTTGTTAAACCGGTTTATTGGACATTTCTAGAATTATATTGTTGGAACCTTAATCGTTATAAACGATTGAACTTTGTAATGTTAGTCGTGGAATTTTTGTATATGAACGGATGAAAACAACTAGAAAGTCCAACACAACCATGTAATGCGAACATGATTGGAAGTTTTTTGTATGTTTCCAGCATACGAAGAGTATTGTAATTTGGCGCATAACTTGATGCCGTAGTGGGTCTACCGATCGTGGTGTTTTCGTACCCTTAATTATTATATTATAATATTTTAATGTATTCCAATGAAAAGTAAATGTTATAGGAGTGTAGTAAGATTGCACGGTTATACAATAACAGTAACAAATGGTTATACATAAGCTGTATGGTTCGGAGTGTTGCGGAAATGAGAATGCTTGGGCGGACAAGTAGAATGACGAAAGAAGATGAAACGAATATGTGAGAGGTAGTATCGTGGAGTAGCGTCAATAGTGGACAAGATAAGGGAAAACAGACTGAAATGGTTTATAGGCGTGTGATGAGGTGAGAGGAAACAAATAAAGCAGTAGTAGGTAAGAGAGTGGTTATGAAAATGAACGTTGAAGGGAAAAAGGAAGAGGAAGACCAAAGAATAGATGGTTGGATACGATTGAGAATGATACAAGGTCTGTAGGCGCGTGCGTAGGGGATGTGGAAAATCGAGACATGTGGAGGTTTAGGACAAAAGTGACCGACCCCAAATAGTCGGGATAAAGGCGAAGGAGGAGAATGACGTATTGTTGTTGCGCGCGTGGACTTGCCTTGGAGACGTCCGCGACGTAGCTGAAAAGCGCGTTGAACAGCACCATCCGGCCGCCGGCCAGGGCCGTGGGCACAGCGTCCGCGATGCCCACCACTTCCATGGGCAGCTCGTAGAAGTAATAGACGCACGCCAGGAGGCCGGCCACGTGGACCAGTTCGCTAACCATGGGCAGCAGCATGCACGGCACGCGCTTATGGTTCCGGTCGCTCCACGAGCCCACGAATATGGCCAGCATGCACGGCACGCTGCTCTGGACAATCATCTGCCATATGAACATCTGAGTGACTAGCTGCTGCGTGGCCACCTCGTGATCGTGATGGACCGCGGGTGACTGACCAAGGCCGCTGGCCGGGTTCTCCAGCGCCGAGCACGTGACGTTGTCCAGCTGCAAGTTGACGCGGCACGCCTTGCGCAGACTCAGGTTCTGCGTGGCCAGCAGCATTAGCGTGCGCGACATGATGTAACAGCACACGAGCGGTTCCACGTGGACGCCGGCCACCACACGTTTGACACACGACCATGCACCACCGCCGCTAACGTCCGTCATCTCTCGTGGCAGCGATCAGCCGCCGCCGCTGCTTTAGTCGCGTGCACTATATATTTGCACACCCGATAACGGCTCACCAAGAACGTTTGAAAAACTGTCGGCCAACCCGCACAGTCTCCCAATTCTGATATTATATACGTGCCAAGTACGTGATATTATCCAATATCAGCCGGGATATTGTATATGCAATTTTTTCAGCGCATCACGTATGTTCTAATACCTGTTTGGAATGTATAAATTATAATTTTGTTTTTTCTGAATCCGTTTAATATCAATAAAACAATACTGGGCCTCGCCGAGAGAAACTCGTCCGTAGGCTCAATCATCATATAGTAGTATATTGTATATAGTAGTTTCAATTTAATATTTAAAAACGACATTTTCATGATTCTATAAGTTTAAAAATTAAATATTATCATTGATGATGATAACAACAATAAGATTATGTATTATTATAAAACATGTTATATATTTGTCGTTTCAGTTGCATCAATTATACATGTCTACACATATTGAAACCTGTGGGCATTCAATTAAAATGTCGAGTCTCGATAATAGTAGTTTGTTCTCGGAGTGACATGAGCCCAACGTAGAGGTGACACGGAATCTTCAGGGGAAAATAAAAAAAATATAAGAAAATAATTCATTTCTTCAAATAAAATATTATTATTACCGTCACCGTCGTGTTTGTATCTTTATATTATTTCTATTTAATCTTTAGTTCCGATAAACAAGTGCAATATTTTGACGTACTACAGCGCAATTTAGTGCGCTCACATACAATATATATAAAAAAAAGATTGTTTATTATTTTGAAGTTAGGGTGACGCAGTATTTATCTCTAGTAGCTAAAGGTGACATGAATCAGAACAGGTTGAGAACTACGGCCCTAGAAAATGGATCTTTGGCAGCCAGTATTTTTAGCCAATCTAAGGAGTAATTATTGACAGTACATGATCATGAGACTTTTAACGTTATTTGTTTTTCGGGGACAACTGTCAGTTATTTTTAAATATAAGAAACTCATGTATGATCAACACCATTCAACAATAAATTGAATTCAACTCATCAAAATATTTGAATCGTAATTTATGAATTGAATTTCCTAAGTTTAAAGCGGATTACAAATCCTAAAGTTGTAATTACAGATCATTAAAATATTAGAATAACGCGTCACGACGATTAGTGGGCTATTTTTTTTTTATCTTGATTGTTACTTTTTAACGATTATATTGCATCAGATATTATAGATATTATTAAACGCACTTTTAGTAATTGAATTTTTGACTTTATATATAACCATTACCCATATTTAGAAAAATTAATCCCTCAAAATCATACAAAATTATACTGATTAGGTCCCTGTACTTTGAAAACACATTTTACAACTGCTAAAAAGTTAGATAGTGCGATTTAAATTATTAATATCATAAAATAATTTCTTATGTGATTCTAGGAGATAAAATATAATATATTTAAAGACCACAACTCTGCAGCCATGGCCATTATTTTGAATTTCTAGAATTTTGCCTTCCAAGGAAAGTGTTCAATATAATATATTGAAACTTATATATTAAAATATCCAATTATTGATTTACATTATTAAAATACTGTTAAACTTTATCAATGCCGAAAATAATTTATATTTCTACTTACATAATTTTATTTTGGAGATATCCTGGTATATTATAAACTTTGATTGTAATCACTGGCTTACATTTGCTAATGGAATAATAGGAACTTATTTAAATAATAAATTTTGTATAAAAATATTTACTAGTGTTATAGAACTATTTGACAAAACTGTTTTTCGTAATTGTTGTTCAACATAATATAACTGTATAAGACGATATGCTCTCGCACGTAATAATTATTCAGTACTCTTTACCTTTAATTGAACTTTTATAATATAAAATATGTATATTGTAATAGTTTGTACAAATATCTTATCAGCAATAAAATATATTAAATAGGTATAAAAATAAATAAATAAGGCACACAAATATGTATGTATTATAATGTTACGGTCAAAGTACTAAATGGGCATTATAGTACAATGTCCGGACAATGTATACGAAGACCAAACATCGAAGACAATTGTAATAAAAGGAAATAAAATTATTTTTATTAAATTTACTATTCAATATTCATGCACATTCAGATGCGGAATACTGCGGAAAAGAATGGGAGCAATAATCTCCCTAACGTAAAAAAAAAAAATGGCTGTTAAAAATTATAATAATTAGTAGGTATATAATGTAACTATATTTAACTTTATCAGTTGTATGTACATTGGCCAGTATACGAATACATTGTAAGTACGTAATTTTCGTTTATTTGTCCAACTTATTTTATCATACAGGTACATAGATATGCATATTTCTTCTGCAGTTTGACACTTATATTTATTTGATTTGCATTACTGTTTGTAATTATTGCATGGTAAATGTTGACTGCCAAGGTATGAAAATTCAATAGGTTTGAAAATGTTCGAATTACTTCTTTCAATAATGTTGAATATTTGATTCATAACACCATAAGTGTTTCAAACACTATTTTAAGCTGGAAAAGCGACACTCTTTGAATACTTCAAATTGGTTTCTAGAATATAGCTATGGAAATTTACCTTCAGTGGTACGTACGTAATTATTATATAAGAAGTTATTATTGAAAAAAGGCTTGTTTTAAGAGATATTTTTTGTTTTCTTCATTTGCTGGTTTTTGGTTATTAAAGACGTTTTAATCAAACGTTTTTCATTTTCAATAATTTCATCATAAAAATGTGTTTGGATGTTGGTATGTTAAGAGTTTAAAGCATTTTTAAAATCTTCATAGGATTTAAGTATATAGCCGCACGAGTAGAACACTTATTCCGTGATCTAATGTGCAGAATTATTTCGTTACAGGCAGTTCTATATGTGAAAAAATGTACGATTTTAGGAATTTTATAATTATTAATAAAATTCGTATTATAGGAACACGAAAAATTTACATTACCCACACACGATTGGACACTGTACTTATAAGTTATAATGCCAAAGTATAAATATAATTATTTTTCGATAACCGGGTTAAGTCCAACCGATTTACAAAACAGATTCATCTTTGCCCGATTTTGAATGCCCGTTATTTAATGCGCATATTGCCAGGCATTGGCGCGTTGTTTTATACAAATATATAATGCCCGAATTATACACGTTGGCTGTTACATAAATATTAGATAAATTTATCTATACAATTATTATTATATTTTCAATTTCATGATTTTATCAGATTTGTTATTAAAAAAAATATATATATAATATATATTATTTTAAAAACCAACTTGTTACTAAAATCTATAATTTGGTTTAATTGCAAGGCACGACCGAAAACGATATGATAAAAATTGTTCAGACGAATATGATATAGATAATTGACTGGTGTTTCTAGTGTACTGGTTCTTAACACTAAAACTAGTAGCACATAATAATTTATTACGATCTAATAAATAGTAACTTATGCCATTTTCGTTTTACACATGTAGAAAACATAATACACTCGAGATAAATTTAATTATTTAAAACAAATAGGGTTCAAATCCAAATGGTAACGTAAAAATGTATCATCGTAAAATCATAATAATTTATAATAGTAAAACGGTGTTACTATGATAAATTCTGATAATCTTCATTAACTAATATTTAATTATACATAAACGTAAAAATGCATGTGATGAGTCAAATTTAATTTAAAGTTTAAGTTATTTTAAACTAATCTTATTTTGAAGTCGATAACACATAAAAATAATATCCCATTAAATGTATTCAATTAATTTTCGAATTACAGATAATAATAAGAGTTGCATCATTGCATCAAATTTATAGTCATCTAGATGTCACTACGGCAAGTACAGTCATACAACAATGTTTGTGTTTTTCACATTTAATTGATTTCATTATCATTAAACATACAGTTAATTTTATGTACACAAATATACCATTATCATAATGAGATAAATAAAATTGAATATGTTTTTTTACATAATAGTTTATAGTTTTATATGCAGACGCGCCAAAACAGACTATAGTTGTTTATAATATTATACTTTAAACAGTCGAAAATAATCATATTAAAAATAATAAATAAATTGTTTAGTGTTTTTCAACTATTTAACTCAACAAGAGAAATAACAGATATAATATTAATGTACATAACTTATTTAAATCTTTGAGAAGTATAATAATACTTGGCATTTTTATGTTTAAAATAGTACCCATGTTATGTAATATATATGAATGAGTGTTAAATTAAAATAACAATTTAATAAAAACGAGAAAAAAACTGAAAAATTATTGAGATTAATAAAATATTTTAATTTTATATTTATAACAATATCAATTGTAAAATCATGTTTATGAATTTTTTAAAAAGTTCTAAAAAAATTGTTAATAAAATCTTACTTTGAATCTGTTGAGGAAAGGTATTATGTTGTATTTTGGCAACAATTTATTTAATTTGATCATCGGTATAACATCAATGATTAAACATGCTCAGCAGCTCAGCTTGATTATATTAACAGCATTTTAGACACAGAGATAAAAATCTTAAGTACACTGTTATTAATAACTATAACTTCGAAATATTTGCGTGACAGTAACATTGGCATTCGAACCTCATACTATTATTCAAGAAAATACATTTATATAACAAAATTAATAACAAATTATAATACAATTAAAAAACCCAAAATCCATTCGGACAACTAAAACAAGTAATCACCACTGCGTTAAATAAATTTTAAACACCTTTTGCACATTAATTTTCGTCTCAAGAACTTAAAATAATATGAATTTCTTCTTTGATATGATCTTCTGCGAGGTATTCCAGGAAAACACTCAGAATGACACGGAAATCAATTTTATTAAAACGATTACGACCTATGGTGCGCGCCTGATCGAATTATGGGAGCAACTGTACACGCTACACGGTACATGTTGATCACGGTAAACATTGTTCCATATGACCATATTATCCATACTATAATATAGTAGGCATAATGATGATAATAATATTATATAACTATAACAACATTATTCCCTCTACAACCGATGTGCATAATACAATAATAAACCTATATCGGTTTTGTTTTAATGGTTTTTATTTTTCAATTGTCTTTACTACTGAAATGTGTTTTGTTCATATTCATATATGAACAAGATAAGATGTTGGTTTTTTTCCGCCATAAGTTATCATTAATTATATCAGATTGCATGTAAAAATCGCTGAAAAAATCATTGACATTTTTTCACAGCATTATCATTTGTAGAAAAAAGAATTTATACTAGAATAAATTATTCTAAAATGCGTATACCATAATATTATATACCTATTAAAAAAGAACTAGACGGGGACTCGCTCTGCTGTACAGTAGGGATTGGAGCGCACGGTGTTCATAGGATAAATCATTATAATGGATTTGTTAAATCTGAAAGCAATGCTAGGTATAATTGTATACGAATAACGATTCTGAACGGAGATTATATGTTGGTCGAGAATAGGTATATTATACTCGTATAATATATTATGTTATATTTAAATTGTAATATTATATTAATAATTGCTTTTCAAACGTTTATTAAAAATAATTGTGCCTAAGTATTTCAAAAATTTTTGAATGACAGCAAGAACAACTTCTGTGGAATCTTCTATTAAATGTTCAAGTATTTCATTCCAGCAAAATTTTATTATCAACCATTATCAAAAAAATTTAAAAAAAATCGAATATTTCAAATGCCTATAACTGCTTATAAATTAATAAAATATTTAACAAAAAAAATTACTTGAAGAAAATGCCTGATAAAACTAGCAAATTATCGCGATTTTCACATATTTCATAAAAATTTGAATTTTACGGGCTTATAAAAATTTTTTGTCACATGATTTTCAATTTCTTTTTAATTACGATAAATGGAACTTATAATTTACCTTGTAGTAAATTTCCAAGATTTTACGGACAGCCAATTTTTTTTTGTCGGTATTTCAAAATAAAACAATTAGAAAATTAAAATTGTCTATAAATAGGTCAAACAAAGTCAAAATACTTCGAAAACTTAACCATGTATAAAAAACACTATTATAAACATTTGGAGAATATTTTGAGTATTTGCAGTTTTTCGTTTTAGAGTTAGAGCATTTAAAAAAATGTATTTTGTCAAAACGTGGTTTTTCGGAAGAATTCCCGTTTTCCGTAATTTTTTTTGGTTTTTCCAAAATGTCGATTATCGACTTGCTCAAGTACCATCTACATTCACTTTCCTTTCAAAAAAAGTGCTGTATAAGGAAATCGAAGCATTTTTACTGCCTTAAAACGTGATGAAACAAAAAAAAAAAACACAATAGGTTCTCACCACTTTAAAATTCAGAATCTAAAATAGATTCTTTCATTGTATTGATTATAGTATAAAAATAATGTTATATTGCAATTGATTCAATAAAAGAATTTTTTTAAATTAAATCAAGAAAGTTTAATGATAAAAATATAAATTATTCATAGAGAAAATACTAGAATGGCACTTCAAATATGAATTTATTATTATTTAAGTTTATATATGTTTAGTATTAAGTGTAATTTAAATTCAATTAATTTCTTATACCTAATAAGTTTTACTTATAGTAAATTAATTTTTTATACAATCTTAAAAGTAACATGGAAATGAATCAAATAATTTATTAGCGTTATGGTAGGACTATTTATATGCATCATTTATGAAGCATTCTACTAAATAAACTTGTATAATTTTATATGGATTGGCACTTTTCATGAATTCTGATCGACTGAGTTTAGATTGTGTCCTTTCTCTTATGTTATTTAACTTATATTATATAGATAAATAGATTAATAGCTTGTATATTATTACAATTATAAGAATATCTGAGGTTTGAATACAGATTTCTAGAAAGTGTATCAATCTGATTTTATATGTTATTATTATAATTGATACAATAAAGGTGTTTCCTATTTAATATAAATATATACTTATTTATATATAACTTTTTATTTTCGTACAAGTTTTTACTTTTATACTTAAGTAGGATTAATTCTTTATTATTGTGAATTTAAAGGATTTAGGGCCATAGAGCAGCTGAGTACAAAATGAGAAAATTACTTTTAATGAAATAATAAACACACTACTAGAGTAAGTTAAAATGATAATAGTTTTTTAGATGTAATGACGATCAATGGTTAGATGGAGATTTGTTGCTCTTTTGAAGTGAGAAGTAACCATAGATTTTTGTCAGAGGTCAAAACAGACTGACTAATGAGTAATGGCTACGCTAAGACTGACTAATTGACTAGTGAATTTCTTGTACTTAACTATACCTATAGTATTGTAATGTATAAAATGTTATGATCTATACCTATCATTACATTTTTTTATAGCTGTTGTTTTATTTTATTTATGATACATAGACGTAAAATTTGTTATTGTTATTTTAATAGTTTCTAATTTATTTGTTATTTAATAGATTTATAAGGGTGGCAAAAGTGAATGATGCTATAATGGTATTTAAAAATTTGAATATGATTTAACATGTTAGTGAAAACAAAAATTAAGTTTCTCATTTTGAACTATTGCAGATTAACAATTAGGTACTAACGTTTAAAATTGAAATTATTTTAGTTTAGTTTGGTAATTGAAAAGCAAAAAAGAATTACCTAAATACCTAACTATATTCTCTTGATTTATTACACTTAAAGATTTCATGATGCATGTAAATTAACTTTTGTAAAACTGTTAATTCTTATGTTTAATATTCATGTTATTGTATTAATTTTTTATTGGTTATGGTTAATAAACATAAAATATGCATGTATAAAATATGTTCTTGGTATATTTTTACATCATACACATAATACTCTAAACTCTATAGTACATACATAATATAGTATATCTAGTACGCCCATAGTATATCCACAGATTATATCAATATTTTCATATAATCAGTGTAATGTCCCATGGCTTACTCGTATAGTGGGATGATGAGTATCGCCGTGGTTCATTCAGTTCTGTTTGATTTGTAGTCTACAGTTGTCACTTTTGCATGCGTGGGTTAGAATCCCTTCTTCATCGCTACTTTTGTGTCTGAGATATATTCTGATACTATATTCATTAATTATAAACAAATGAAAGAAAAGAACATAAATCATTAACGGAAATACTAGTAGTTTATTTAAATGTAGTTACAACAGTTGTTATAAACAAAAAGGAAAAAAGATGTATGCTATTACATAAACGTTTTTCAGTGTCGCCAACACCACAGTCACCACTATAATGAATTGATCGAGTGTGTCGTAGTCTAATACCATTGATTACCTATAATAAATGCTATAATATATTATAGTATTTATAATTAATGCTAATACCTACTACTTTTTCTTCATATAATTCATTTTATAACTCATCGGCATTCGGTCAGTTTTCTATGCGAATCGTCCAACTTAGCTGGAATACTCGTTACTCTTTACTCGTCTTCCAAAATCGAATATCGTTGCCAATTAACGCTGGTAGTTATTATTCTTAAATACGGGCACAGTAACAGTTTTATTGATGAGAAGTGTGGTAAGGCTGGCAGGGGATACCCTGCTCTACGTTTTGGAGCACTACTTCGTCATATTAAACTATAAATACTTGAACAATTAATACCAGGGGATGGATTCATATGAATAAAGAGCCTTTAAAATATGCTTTTAAAAATAATTTGATTTGGTACAAAACATAAAATGTCATATAATTGAAAACATTGATTTTTATCAGATATTATCATGGAAAAAACTTAAAAAGGTTTAAGGTATCTAGGTATATGAAAAATTAATTATTTATATAACTTGTTATTTTGTTATCTTCACCAATAACAGTATTAATATTCTTAGCAAAAATATACAAATAATATTATCAATCTGTATTCTGAGTGAGTATAAGAAATTAACCAACATTTAAAAAATGAAAGTAAAATTAATTTTTATCAGTAATAAAAAAAGAACAGGTGGGCCTCGTTTTGCTGTACAGTTGGGGGTGGAGTGTACCTCGTTTATAGGATATGTCATTATTACAATGGATTTGTTAAATTTGAATGCAATGATAGTTATCATTGTATACGAATAACGATTCTGAACGGAGTTAATATGTTTGTCTAAAATGTGTATATAATAATATAGTATTTTATATTTAAATTGAATTATAATGCAATTTCGTAAAAATTTAAATTTAAAACAGTCATAAAATTTTTCCTCTTAAGTCTGGTAGAATTTTTTTTATATATTTTTGAAGGTAAGATTATGGACAACCAAGTGTTAAAATTTTGAATTTTAAGTATAAACAGAAAAAATTTTATGAATTTTCAACCACAAAATAACTTGTAAATTATCACAATTTTAACATATTTTATACAAATTTGAACTTTATGGGCTTGTAAAAAAATTTGAGTGAAACCATCTCCGATATTTTTTAGTTACAATTAGTATTACTTATATTTAATCCTTTAATATATTTTCAAGAGTTTTGGAAAGCCAAAAAAATTTTATAGATATTTTTAAAAAAAAAACTTACAAAAGATGAAAATTTAATTTATCTATAAATAAGTCAAAGTATATCAAAATACTATGAAAACTTAACAATGTATAGAAAATGCCAATATAAAGATTTCGTGAAAATTTCAAGTTGTTACAGTTTTTTGTTTTTCAGTTAGAGCAAATTTCAAAAACCGATATCATTTGTCAGTCTAGAATCTATATATTATATTATATTTTACGTGTAATTTTATGTCAATATTCACTGTTCAAACGCTTATAAAACAAAAATTGTGCCTATGGATTGTGATGATTCTTGAATGACAATAAAAACTATTTGTGTGGAATATTGTATTAAATTTTCAAGTATTTTGTATTAGTCAATTTTTTTTATCACCGATTATAAAAAAAAAATGTTAAAAATTCGAATTTTTTAAATGCCTATAAGTGGCTTAAAAATCAATATAATATTTTGAAAAAAATATAACATAAAGGAAATGCCTATCTTAACAACTGGCAAAAATTTCAAGTTTATGCGACTTATACTTTTTGAATTATAACAAATATTTAAAATCGTTTGAGGATAAATCACTATTTTATGCAATTTCGTAAATTAAATTTCAAACGGTCATAAAATTTTTTCCTTTTGGTCCGGTAGAACTTTTTTATAGATTTATGAAGAGTAGCTTATGAATAACCTAGTGTTAAAATTTTGAACCTTAGTTATAAACAGAAAAAATTTTATGAATTTTCAACTACAAAATAACTTTCAAATTATTGCGATTTTCACATATTTAATACAAATTTTAACTTTATGGGCTTTTAAAAAAAATTTGAGTGAAACAATCTCCGATATTTTTTAGCTACGATTAGTATAACTTATAATAAATCTTGTATTAAATTTTTGAGAGTTTTCGGCCAGCCAATTAAATTTTATAGGTGTTTAAAAAAAAATTTTTACAAAAATCGAAAATTTAAATTGTCTATAAATAAGTCAAAATAAGTCAAAATACTTCGAAAACTTAACTATGTATAGATAATGCCAATATAAAGATTTGGTGAAAATTTCAAGTTGTTACGGTTTTTCGTTTTTGAGTTAGAGCATTTTAAAAAAATGTATTTTGTAAAAACGTGATTTTGCATAAAATTTCCCATTTTTTTCGTAATAATTTTTTTTTGTCGTTTTTTTCGATTTTTTAAGAAAGTATTGAAAAAGTTGGATTTTTGACTTGCCCAAGTACCATCTATATTCACTTTCCTTTCAGAATAGTTGCTGTTTAGGCAAATCGAAGCATTTTTACTGCCAAAAAAGGTGTCGTCAGAAAAAAAAAAAAAAGAAAAAATACACATCATTGTAAAATCAATAGATTCCATCATTCCGTTCAGAATCTAAAATTAAAAATCAAATATTTCAAACGTCTACTATAGGTTGGTTAAAAATCAGTATAATATTTAGAAAAAAAAAATGGCAATCTAAACAACTGGTAAAAGTTTCGAGTTTTTGCTTATACATTTTGAATAGGTAATAAAAAATATTTAAAATCGTTTGAGGATAAATCATTATTTTATGCATTACCTTTTGGATATCTTTGTGTCAAAATTGAAAATTTTGAACCTTAAGTATAAATACGAAAGATTTTATAAATTGAACTACAAAATTGTTGCAAATTATCATGCGTTTAACATATTTTATGCAAATTTGAACTTTATGGGCTTATAAAAAAAAAATGAGAGAAACGATTTCCAATTTTAGATTCTGAACGAAGTGATGATTTATTGATCTTACAATAATGTTTTTTTTTTATTTTTTTTTTTTTGTGTCTGACGACACTTTTTTTGGCAGTAAAAATGTTTCAACTTGCTTAAACAGCAACTTTTCTGAAAAGAAAGTAAATTTAGATGGTACTTGGGCAAGTTAAAAATCCAACTTTTTCAATACTTTTCAAAAAAACCGAAAAAAACGATAAAAAAATTACAAAATAACAGGAAATTTTACACAAAATCACGTTTTTATAAAATACATTTTTTTTTAAAATGCTCTAACTCAAAAACGAAAAACCGCCACAACTTGAAATTTTCACAAAATCTTTATATTGGCGTTTCCTATACATGGTTTAGTTTTCAAAGTATTTTGACATATTGTGACTTATTTATATACAATTTAAATTTTCGATTTTTGTAAAAAAAATTTTTTTTAACACCTATAAAATTTTATTGGCTGACCGAAAACTCTTGAAAATGTAATACAAGGTATATATTAAGTTAAATTAATCGTAACTAAAAAATATCGGAAATGGTTTCACTCAAATTTTTTTTATAAGCCCATAAATTTTAAATTTGTATAAAACATGTTAAAATCGCGATAATTTGCAAGTTATTTTGTAGTTGAAAATTCAAAAAATTTTTTCTGTTTATACTTATGGATCAAAATTTTAACACTAGGTTGTCCATAAGCTAATCTTCAAAAATATATAAAAAAATTTCTACCGGACTAAAAAGAAAAATTTTTATGACTGTTTGAAATTTAAATTTTTACAAAATTGCATTATAATTCAATTTAATATAAAATACTATATTATTATATACACTTTTTAGACAAACATTTTAACTCCGTTTAGAATCGTTATTTGTATACAATGATATCTATCATTGCATTTAAATTTAACAAATCCATTGTAATAATGACCTATCCTATAAAGGAGATGCACTCCACCCCCAAATGTACAGCAAAGCGAGGCCCATCCGTTTTTTTTTTATGAATATTTCAAAAAAAAAAAATAGGTCAAAAAATTTCAAAATACTTTGAAAACTTAACCTTGTATAGAAAACGCCAATATAAACATTTGGTGAAAATTGCAAGTATTTGAGGTTTTTCGAAATTTTTTGACATTTTTACAAAAAAATGTATTTTGTCAAACGTGATTTTGCGTAGAATTTCCAGTTTTATTTATGGTTTTTTTCGATTCTTTCAAAAAGTAATGAAAAACTTTGATTTTTGACGTACCTAAGTACCATCTTCATTTACTTTCCTTTCAGAAAATTGCTGTTTAAGGAAATTGAAGCATTTTTACTGCCCCAAAACGTGATGACAGTCCCAAAAAAAAATTAAAAAAACACATTGTTGTAAAATCAATAGATCACTCCGTTCAGAATTTTAAATATGTAAATTATTTCAGTTTGTGATATTTTAATAAAAATGGTTTAAATCATACATATTTCTTGATTATATTTAAAATAAGTACCTTATTCTGATAAATATATGAGTTTACAAATAAATCAGTTCGTTCTTACTTATATTCTTATAGGTACTGCTTATAGCTTATATAACTTTATGTAAGTAATAAGTAATAAATCCCATGAAATAAAGATACATACTTGGTTTTTATCAATGGTAGTATTCAGAAAATTATTTTTCTTCAATGTATGAACAATTAAAAATGCGCAAACTTAAAAAACTGATTATCATTACAAGATAAGATTTAATTATAATGTTCAAAACGTAGTGATTTTTAAATATAGAAATATAATTGTTTGTAGGATTCATCAAATGACCATGAAAATTATTGTTTTATGTTTTTTATTAAGTGTCATGTATATAGTTATCAAAATGACAGAATAGTTATTTGTTATTACAAATAACTTACTGACATTTCAATTCCAAATTGTTATGGAAGGGTCAACATTTTATCGTATTACAGCCATCTTAGTTGTTCTTCAGTTATCATATACATAGGTATTTAACAAGTTAATACGTTAAATTGTATAAAGAAATGAGTCTGAAATGGTAAACTTGTTATTGATAAGTAATATTCCAGATTTCGTTTTAATACTATTATATAACATACGTCTTATAAATATGTAGTTAAAAGATAAACGTTTTTTAATACATTTACATTTACAATATTATTGCTCTATTGGTTGTGCTGTGCGAACTCAATAGGCAATATATTATTATAATATGAATATAAAATTATAAAATTATGCAATATAGACATTATTGAAAGTGGATTATTATTACAAGAAATTTGTAATCTACACAATTATAATTAACTGAGAACGGAGGTAAATAGCATTGGTGTGCAGTGATCAGTGACCGTGTCAAAAATGTGCTGCAATAACAATTTTTCTTATCACTACCTATACTCAAATTCTAACACTCACACCTCTTCCATTATTTTATCAATAATTGAAATTCTGCATTTATGTGATTTAATTATATTTTAAACATCTTTATGTATATATAATATATATGTATATTGTCAATATTTGTTAATTTATGTATACGAGTAAAATCGGTTTGCTGTTATATCATTAAAAAAGCAAAATGAATAGAAAAAAAAACTATTTTGCTCTTGAGCCTAAAATTGTTTGTTTATTGAGTCGTACGATAACTGTACATGGAAGTGTGTCATAACTTGATATATTAATTATTTTATTCTTTAAAATAAGTACAACGAGAAATAAATATGATTTTTATAACCAGTCTATAGTAGCTATTCAATTGATGTTATTTCATTACACTTAACAAATTAGGGCAGTGTAATAATATATCTCTCCTTCTGAACCAAATTATACTTTGACTGGAGCTGTCTGTAATTATTAAAAACGATTAAAGTGGAAGGGACTTTAGTTTATTCGGAAAGTACCGAAATTGAAGAAGGTAAAATGCAAATATATAAATAATAGTGACATGTAGTGACTTTTTTTAAAGTTACCATAAAAATACAAAATACATTAATTATATATTTACATAATATTATATTATTATTTAAAAACCATGCATAAATATAATCCAGCGCCAAATGGTATAGTAATTAATAGCGCAAAGTTAAGTAAAAATAAAGTAAGCGCGGAATGAGGGATATACGATATACCTATACCTATACCTATTACAGGAATCTACCAAACAATATTTAATGTACGGCGTATAATTTACTTTACATATTGTATTAGTAAATAAGTTGTTGGTTTACAAGTCGGCATAATACCCCAACTTTTTTTTTTCAAAAGTACGCACAAATGATCATTATTAGATTTAAGAAATATAAAACATAAATTCATTAAAAAAAAAATAATAATGTCAATTGTCTTCATGGCCTGATTTTGAGTATGAAATTATTTGTTCAGTATCTCTCTTTCAGCAACAAATGTTTTCTTATCTCCGGGTTTATTTGTACTATATATGTACATGGTACATCCACCTGTAAAATATTGGTTTAATTTAGTTACTAAACAAAAACATTATCAAATTTATATTTCATAGATAAATAGATGTTTTACTGTTTACATATGAACAGTTTATTATTTTTAATTTATCATAATCATAAACCATTTATTTAAATGTTTACGATGACAAAATACGAAGATATTTTAACATGAACAGTCAATTTTATAATTAATTAATACATTTTAATAGATATGTTTTATGAAAATTAAATATATAAGAATTATTATATAATATTTTAAACATATTTTTAAAGGATAAAACGTTTAACTGGTGCGTCATTGATTATAAATATGTATGTTTATATAAATTGTATTTATAATTAATTAGTACGTGTATGAGTATTTTCGTGAAAATAAGTCACTTATTGATGAGTGATGACACTTTCGTATATTTTAAACAGTTTAACTAAACAATACAGAGAGTTAACTTTTTCTCGTAAAATGAGTCAATGATGAAATATAAATATAATCCGGTAAAATGAGGACAAGAAATGTTTAAATAATAGTAATTTAGATTCCATCACTCCGATCTAATGGTTTTACAGTGATGTGTGTTTTTCTTTTTTTTTTTTAATTTCTTTTTGCGTCTATCATCACGTTTTAGGGCACTAAAAATGCTTCAATTTCCTTAAACAACAACTTTTCTGAAAGGAAAGTGAATGTACATGGTACTTGGGCAAGTCAAAAATCAAACTCTTACAATACTTTTCAAAAGCGTCAAAAAACCATAAAAAAATTAAGAAAAACGGGAAATTTTACGCAAAACCACGTTTTGACAAAATACATGTTTTTTTAAAATACTCTAACTCAAAAACCAAAAAACGGAAATACTTGAAATTTTCGCTAAATGTTTAAATTAGTGTTTTCTCTATATAGTTAATTTTCAAAGTATTTTGATATTTTTTGACCTATTTATAGACAATTTAAATTTTCAAATTTTCAATTTTTTTTTAAAAATATTGATAAAAAAATTTGGCCGTCCAAAAATTCTTGCAAATTGAATACAAGGTTCAATATTAACTATAATTATCACAACCGGAATAAATTGTAAATCGTTCCACACAATTTTTTTCATAAGCCCATAAAGTCCAAATTTGTATAAAATATGTCAAAACAATGATTTTTGATTGTAAAATAATAAAATAAAGGGTACATTTTCAGTCCTAAAGTTCATTTGAAACTTAACACTGAGTATATTTTATGGATTCAGGATTAGTAATTATAATTTAATAGTAATTATAAAAGTACAATAATTCTAAGAAGAAAATAAGAAAATAAAAATTATACACCCCATGGAAAGAAAACTTTAATTAAAAATATGAAAAGAGCCTTTTTATTTTTAAATCAATAATATTTACATATTTTTCTTTTATTTTATATAATATAAGGTTAATTAAAATAGAAACTTAAAAACAAAAACCATATTGTATTGTAATTTTTTCTAGTTAAGCCTCGTTTACATGTAACCAGCGCTCGGCCGAGAGGGTATGTTTTAGGTGCATTTAAGACCAACATATTGCCTAACTCCTTAGAAATGACATGTTTGCTCTAAAAGATTATCATCTTAGATTCCTAATCTATGTTGCCACGATTTATAACTATAGTAATAGGTATCCTACTTTTGTTACAGATTACAAATTGACCATACCATATCTACCATACACGTTCACCCATAGGCATACAAATGTTATAATATTATATAACGTATATAGTTAACACTAATCTAACAATAAAAACTAATCTTGCTAAGTGCTGTTGTATTATAATGTAGGTATCTAGCTAATAATATAACATAAACCTAATCAAGAACTTCTAGTCAATAGTGCTGACTAAGAGGCTATTATTAAATACATAAAGTAATATTATTAATTAAGTAAGATTGTATTATGCTCATCGTCATATACTGATTATTTATTTAATTATTGTTTATCATGCCGATGCCATATGCTAATACAATATACATATACGGACATGGAATCCTATTTCTGAAAATAAGGATAGTCAAGACTCATTGACGTCATTGGTTAATAAACCTTTTATAAAGCTTAACATAACATATACTTATTTGACCAAAAACATCATGGAAGTCTGTTGATTAATCGTCTTGTAATCGATGGCACGTAATATTTTCATGATGAATAATTCAAGAAAAAACGATCCGTTTGAACGACACTTGATATTAAAATACATATATAATTATTTTGAACTCTCCATTCTGATTCGTTCAAATTGGAACGGTATTGCCGTGTTGGTGTATGGTTGTCGAGTTTAAATTTAAAACAATAATACATCACTATTCACTGTATAAAGAGACGAGTGTTAAACTAAGGGTACTATATTATGTCTATCTATATAAGTATTTACTTTTTTTTTATATATATAAAGTTTCCCTGACATAGTCATCTAAACTTAGGTATAATGTAAATCATATTTTTTAGCTATTTATAAAATCGATATTAACATACATGTTGTAAATAACTAGGTTAACAAATTAGCGATAAATATGAATATAGATTTAAGATAGTGTTACAAGCAATGAACGATCAATAAGTATTTACTATATAAGTCACTTGTATATAGTGGTCAGTTTCTTAATCTTTTAAAATAATTCGTATGAGCACCTATATAAAAATAGAATTTGGAAGGTGTGAAACAGAAATGGTGCCATGACCCGTTGACATCTAACACCTAATTTTAATTAAATCCATCATTTAATAACATAAAAAAAGTATATTCATGTTACTAATGGGTGGCTTCTTTCCTCAAAAATGTTACGTTTTATTATTATACGGATATGATGGATCCTTTTTAAATTCTGAACGGAGTGATGGAATCTATTGATTTTACAATGATGTGTGTTTTTTTTTTTGTGTCTGACGACACCTTTTTTGACAGTAAAAATGCTTCGATTTGCTTAAACAGCAATTAACTAAGTATTTTAACTTATTTTGAATTATTTATAGGCAATTTAAATTTTTGATTTTTGTAAGTTTTTTTTTTTTTTTAAATATCTATAACATTTATTTGGCTATCCAAAAACTCTTGAAAATTTAATACAAGATTTATTATAAGTTATACTAATTGTAACTAAAAAATATCGGAGATTGTTTCTTTCAAATTTTTTTTAAAAGCCCATAAAGTTAAAATTTGTATTAAATATGTTAAAATCGCAATAATTTGCAAGTTATTTTGTAGTTGAAAATTCATAAAAATTTTTGTCTATAACTAAGGTTCAAAATTTTAACACTAGGTTATTCATAAGCTACTCTTCATAAATCTATAAAAAAATTTCTACCGGACTTAAAGGAAAAAATTTTATGACTGTTTGAAATTTAAATTTTTACGAAATTGCATTATAATTCAATTTAAATATAAAATACTATATTATATTATATACTCATTTTAGACAAACATATTAACTCCGTTCAGAATCGTTATTTGTATACAATGATATCTATCATTGCATTCAAGTTTAACAAATCCATTGTAATAATGACCTATCCTATAAACGAGGTGCACTCCACCCCCAACTGTACAGCAAAGCGAGGCCCATCCGTTTTTTAACATATTTACATATGTATATAATACATTTTTTTCACATCTAATTATTGTACCCAAGAAGTATTGGTTATGGATTGTATTTATAAATAAAAAAATAAAAACAACTTCCATCGTTATATGAGCCAATATATTAAAGATTTAAATACATAAATAATAATTGAAACATAATATTAATATATAATATTATTTACATATTGCAGAAGTTTGCAAAAATAATTTATCCATGTGTTGATTATTTTCAGTTTAAACATTTGAATGGTTTGCCCAACATAATATGTACAATAAAATTGAACATTGAAATAAAATAGTTACAACGTACCTATAATTTTTAGTAAATATATCCTTTATTGTGAGGAAAAATAACTATGAAACGTTACTTCTTTATAAATACAAATTTATTATAGTTTTCTGTAAAAATAAACAATTTTAACATTAACAACTAACAAATTCATTTTAACTATACCCATGACAAAAATAATATAATAATTAATCACTTATACGTTATACCACTAAGCTAAAATATATTATTCAGAATACTTTGTACATAGGTACATTGGATTCAAATTTAAAAGACCAATAAGTTACTCATGTAACTCACCTTACCTAGTCTCATCCTACTTAGAAGTCTCACCTTTTTTTTTCACCGTTTGTGAATCATAAAAAAGTAAATATCTCATATCTAGATTAAAATGCTTGAATAAGTGTAATGCTGTGTGCGACATTCCTTTTAAATGAACATTGCAGTAGTTCAGTGCCGTAATTTGGTCATGTATGTGGGGGGATAAAGTTTTTACATTTTACCCCCCCCCTTTCCCACCCAAAAAAAATTATTTATTATAAGCACCTTTCAGTGCAATATATTTATGTACGTATTGGAAACATGTAATCATAGTATTCAAAAAAATTACAAATTAAAAAATAGTCACATTTATAAATACTAAATAGCTATAATACTTTATTGGTAGGTATCACCAAATTTTTTTTTGAAATAAGAAAAGTGTATTATGTTTCATATTTTTTTCTTCTCCCTTCCATATTTGGAATTTTAAAAATAAAAGAGAGACTACTGGACTAGTAAATATAATAAATATTAAAATTTAATAACAAAACTAGTTAAAATTTCACACGAATGACGAATGTAGTATTCCAACATCAAAATATGAATTATTAAAATTTTAAAAGGTAAAATAAATAAATAATAATAAATAAAATAAATTTAAATTTTAAAGTTAAAAGAAACTGTCGATTGCTAAATGCTGTTTGTAACTATTATTACTATCATTAACTATATTAACTATTATTATGACAACGAAACCACAGACTATATGAATATATAATTAATATATATAATTCATATAGTCTGTGATGAAACTATGAGACATCACGAAAATTCCGATAACGTGTACAAATGGGTAGGTAAGATATTTTTAGTTCAATAGGACATTATATTATAGTAATAATAGTCTTTAATCTAGATAAAATAATCCGATAATCGTCGAGCGTCGTCGATCCACGGTAAAATAATGACCGCTCGGTGGTTTATTTTTGTATCACTAACATAATGTGCCATAATACGAAGTATTTATGTACAGCTAACGTAGGGGATTTGTGTTTTTTTGTATTATTTATATAAAATAGACTATTTATAACAATATTGTAGATAAATAGGAACATAAATTTAGTTGACCAGTCTTTTTTTTTTTTAAAAAAAAGGTTATGAGGGGGGGATACGACATCCAAATCCCCCTCCCCCGTAATCACGTCACTACAATAGTTTACAGGCAACTATTCCTAAATGGTTCGTCATAATTTCATAAAAAAGTTGATTCCGATGCACTTATTGAAATATTCTGTGGTCAATATTGGCGCATTCGAGACGATAAATCATTGCACAACGTTTAATTAAACAGAAACAGTTTTCATTCTCCTTGTTATTTAATAATTAGAAACAATAATGGTCTAAGTATTTTCTATTGTACACCAGCAATTGTATTGTACTTTAATAAACCAGCAAGTGATGAAGATGAACACAATAACCGATATCACTATACTGAATTATACAATATCAGTGCACATGTTGAATCATATTTATGTCTATAAGCATAATTGATATTTTATTACAAAAATATTACATCAATACACTTTATCCTCTCAAAGGTAGATAATGCACAAAATGAACATTGTACTTTATCCAATAGGCATGGATAGTATTCATATTACTTGATTATCATACTCTACCCTTAAAATATATATAACAAATAAGTTAAAATAGTATCAGTCCAATGTTATCTAGCACAAAGTTTAATGATTTAAATCTCAAACGCACTGCATCCAGGCTCAAATGACTAAAGATAAAAATTTGATCAATGTGATCAAATGGTATACTTAACCGGTCTTTATTTTTAATATCTCAACATGGATAAATGTTGGTATCAAACATTAATTTGTAAGTAATACCATAGATAACATTTATATAATTGACAATATTTTAAGTTATTTGTGCTCTTGGACTCATAAAATATTACTGCTGTCGCTACAAATGGTACATGTATGAACATTGGTTCACACCAAAGGAAATCAGGTAGGGGAATGAAGAAGTTTTGAAAAGAGAAATAACAAACAAATATTTTGAATTTTATAATACTGCATTATTTTAAAATCAGACATTGTGTTTAATAATATTTTATTAACTTCACACACAATTAACAGTATTACTGGTGGATTTATGGTTTACATTAAAATGTTCTGATAATTAATTCAGTGGGACATTCTGTAAGATAATAAGAAAAGTTAACATTTAAAATCAATTTAAAATAGATACTTAAAAATTTTTAGACAGAGAAAGAAAAATTAAGTTTAGAAAAGAGAAAAAAATAAAATTATTATTGAGGTTAATTAAAAATTATTAACTGTGAAATTCCACAGGATACAAATATGTTAATGTTATGTAGTGAATTAATAGAAACTCTAATCATAGGTATTAAAAAATTATATCACTTATTGAAAGGGGCGTTAACTTGGTATTTGTTCATACATTAAGATGATGGTGATGACAGTTTAATGATAATGATATTAAAAAAACAGTGTAATTCGCCAATGTACTTGTAATAACAAATACAAGTGATAAGTTATTTAAAACGCAAAATAAAATAAAAATACAAACAAAATATTGCAACTTGCAAGAATTATTATTAGTCTAAATAAGATACTTATTTTGAAATTTTTTTTTTTCGAGAACGAAAAACGTATATCTAACAGTGCATGTTCAAGGAACATGCATATTATTTAATATGTACTATTTTTTTCTTTTGTTTTTAGTACGTTGCCGAGGAATGTCAGTTGAAGCTCCATATTCACCATTGGTTGCAGATCCCGGCATTGGATGTTGATAAAACGAACTTAAAAATTCATCCAAGTGTGGTTGATGAAAACTAAAAGTAAAAACGGAATGGCAACCAATATTAACAGTTTCTTAGTTAAAATTTATGGTGATCAAAAATATCTAAATATACTCGAATAGGGGTGTTGAAGGAGGTGCTTGTGTTCTGGGTTGTGGTGGGGGGGATGGAGAAACTGTTGGCTCAGGAGTTTGCTGTTTGCCTCCAAATATTATTCTGTATTGCACAGAATGAGTATTGGCCCGCATATGCTTCAGACTTCCATGTTGACAAGTGGCCCATTCTGTAATGTCGTACACACCGCCATCCATACATCCAAAGTACTTCCAACGCAAACCAAACATACTACTCTCTGACCAAATGTCACCATCACGAGCAGAATGATGTACATTGCACAATGCACAGAAACGTGCAGCATACATTGGACGACCAGAGACCAGTTTCCTTTTGTGCCGTTTACCACAACTAGTACACCTAAAATCAAAAATTACATAAAAATTAATTCATGTTGATCAGCTACATTCAACTTAGATAATTTAAAAAATACTGCTTGATATATTAAAGCTTATTTATTACAATATGGGAAAAAAATGATTTTCACATGGCCATGTTTAGATTTATCTTAAGTCATTATTTATTTTAGTAATATCTCTTCCCAGGATTGATTCTCAATAAAAACTAGTTTTTCATGCGTGTTAAAATCAGTTAATTGTCTTATACAAAAGAGTGTATGTTTAATATTAATTGGGATTCGTAAACATATAATTTTAAAAATATTAACTCCTTTAAAATACTATATTTTTTCTTGTCAGATCTCACCTTGAATTTGGCCCAATCGCACAGTTACCTAGTTACACTTCATATAAAGATATCATTGAAAAAGTTCAATATATATTTTTAAAATTATTATGTTATAATTTAAATATACCTATTTTTAAGGCCTTACATCTACATTTCCCAGCTAAGTTTTATATATAGTGAATTACGGTGAAATGTTACTGACATTTTTTTTATACGATTTATTAAATAGTAATACTGATTTCCCTGAATTAATATCTACAATTTATTTGAATACACCCAATCACAGTTTAAGAAAATCTAAATTATTTTTTGTTCCATCTTACAAAAACAACTATAGTTCTGCATCATATTTCTCTAGACTTTAAACTTTAATTAACATTATTGATCATATAAATAATTTTTTCATGTCACAAAATGTTTAAATATTTTAGTAGTGATAGGCAATGATATGATAATTTGATACAATAATGATATCGATTAGAAATTTTCTGATATATCACAATATCATAAAATTATTTATTATTATATTATTTAGTAATTAATAATTGATATTAAGTAGGTACAATGTTAAATATGTATGACGTTAGTGTTCCAAAAATATCTAGATATTAAAATATAGTATTATTATAGTAAATAAGTTAATTAGTCTTTGGTGTGATGTATATTTGGTTAAATAAACACAAAAGTTCTTTGATTTAAAAAAAAAAAAAAAAATTAAAATAAAATATCGATTTTTCAGTTTTCAGAAAGTATTAGTTCTATAATTTTTGATACAATATTTTTAAATATTAAACTAGCGTTTCCCAACCTTTTTCCTTCACGACACACTAATCCCAACCCATATTTAGCCGAAGCACACTTGTGTCTGACTTATAAGTATACATATTTTTTTTTTAGTAAGTTTTCATCATATTAATTAATCATTATTAATACCAAAGAAGTTGTATATAAGTACTAGAAAATAATTTAAAATGGTGCGTTTAATTAGGATAGAAAACAAATATTATTACAATTATAAATAGGTATTTAAAAAATTTATGAAAATGGAAAAACAAGTTAAAACAAATCGTGAAATTTCGCGGCACACCTTTAGAGGCCTCACAGCACACTAATGTGTCGCGGCACACCGGTTGGGAAACCCTGTATTAAACAATATCAATATTTGAAATTACATTGTTGCCAATCACTAATATTTTACTTGAATAATAAATAATTTTTTATTATATTATATACTTTTATTTAATTATAATTATAAAATTTTTTTGTCAATAATTATTTATTATTTTATTATTCATATTTTATTGTTATTGTCAATCTGTTATCTATTATTACTTTGTTATCTGTTTTAGCTTTTAGTTAATTGATATTTTGTTAAGTTAAGATTGTATTATTCTACTACTTAACAAAAGGTTTGATCTGTTAAATAAATAAATAATTGATAATATGCAACATTTGGTTAATAATAAATTAAACAACTTAATTGCTATCCATATCTAATATACATATTTTCAATAGCTCAATGAACATAATTATTTAAAGTAAGTACCTGATTGTATTTGCAACTTGTGCCATTTTTTCGTGAAGGTTTTTCAACAATTTGTTAAGTTCATCATAGTTTTCTTTAATGTGCTCAACACCACTATCATAAAGTTTACGATTTTCCTAAAATTATAGTTATAATTATATTATATTATATTAACAATTGATGAAATAAAAAGTATCATCTTAATATAACTTTATTTAACTTATAATCCAATTAAAAAAACTTACTGGATCACCAATCATATTGAAAGCGTGAATTAATATTTTAAAAGCTTCCTCAGCTCCTGACTGGTTATTTTTGTCTGGATGAACTAGGACAGCTTGCTTCTTATAATACTTTTTGATATCATCTTCTGATGAATCAACAGTCAAGCCCAAAATACTAAGAGTTATAATTATATTGTATTAATTAACTAGTTGATAATAATACAATTAAAATTTAGATTCATACACAAAATATTATAAAATATGGTTAATTATTTATATATATGATAGATTACCTGTATGGATCTTTTCCTTTACAAGCAAGTAACCTTTTTAGAGCTTCTTCACCAGTAGTTGGTAGTGGAATATTTGTTTGAAGAGTATTACCCACGTTTGGATCTTTCCATCTGACTTTAGCCCAATGTGAAGCTCCAGTGAATGGAGAGCTTAATCCAATCAAAAAATGATTCCAACAGTTCTTTGCAAAATCAACCAGTTGAGTCATACCTGATGCTGACCTTTAAAATAAATATTGCTTGTCAAAAATACTAGCTAATTCATTTTTTTTTTAAATTTATTATTTAAATAATAAAATAAACTTACAAATGTAAAAGTAAATGTAAACTCATGGTGATAACATCCCATAAAAGATGAACAAACCAGAAAACCATCAAAGGAGCATATTGGACAAACTGAGCTTTTAAATAGTTAAAGTATTTAGTTACTGAAATTAAATATAAAATTAATTTATATATTTAAAAATAATCTTTTACTAAATATTTTTAATCTGGCATACTCATTGTATTAATGGCAGAGCTACGTGGTCGCTTTTTAGTCACTCGTTGATACCTTGCTTTAAATGGTAGTGCTGTAAATGTGACAGTACTACGTGAACCCTGATTTTTACTTGTTGTTGCTGCAGTCTGTTGTGAATGAGATACATTTGAAAATATTTTAGCTGAAGGCTTCTCAACGTCATCAAATGGTGTTGTTGTATTAAAATCTACAGATAAATGATTTAAAAAAAAAAAATTGTCAGATCAGATTCAATTTTAAATATTAATAACATACTATTTGATTCATTGTGCTTCTTAGAGTCATTATTTAACCTGTCTTTTTTAATAGTGCCTGTCACAATACTCGGCAGTACATTTTTCTTAGACTTGTGTTTTTCAACATCATCTTTATGAGGCTTTACAGTTTGACCTGTACAAAGAATAATTTTACAAGACTCAATATAATAAATATAATAAATTGAATGTTTTACCTAAACTTTTTAACACCGGAGAGATTTTAGGTTTAACTTTGGTTTTGTCCTTTTTATTATTTTCTTTAGACTTTTGCACCAAAATATTACTATAAGCATTCTCATCAGTTTCATAATATTCTGATCCATTCAAGTCTTCTGATGAAGTCCACACTTTTTCATTACCATTGAACGTTATTTCAAACTTTTTATCCTCTTTATATTCTACAGTAGGAGTGTTACGCTCTTCACTGCTTGCAGATGAATTTTGTCTTTTTAAACCCGATTCTCCTTTGCTTAATTTGCCAGAATTTTTCTTTTTCTTTACAGATGTTTTCACTTTGGATGTAATTTTTACATCTATAGGTGTTTCAACTTGAGTACTAGCCGCAGTTTTTTTTATTGGTCCCACAGCAGGGGACTTGGCTAACACATCAGAATAACTAGGTCGCATTGGTCGAACTTCCGCTACCATTCGAACTTTTTTAACAGGCGTAGCAATATTTTTATGATTAGACATTGTGTTATGATTATGAATATTAATATCACATTCAGGAATCATTTCTCTTGATGTCTGAAAGGCTTGATTTCCAAAAGGGCTGAATACCCCAGTATTGTTTTGAGTTTGACGATTCCAATTTTGAACGAGGTTTTCAATGATAGCGTCATTAGAAGGAGGATCAAAGAGACCATGTGTTTGACTCTGGTATGATATAGGGTGAGTAGTATATTGCGATTGTTGGTAGTAAGTATAGTTCATTTGCTGCTGAGATGTTTGTTGCATTTGTGGTCCCTGTGGTTGTTGCTGCTGCTGTTGTTGTTGTTGTTGATGATGAAGAGGATGATGATGTTGGGGATATACTTGTTGATGATCATAATTAACATACCCTGGAATTGAATTTTGAGGTTGCATATATGAATTATACTGATTATTGTTCAAAATGTAAGAGTTGTTGTTTGTCAGATTCATTGGTTCTGGATTGTAAATGTTATGTTGCGGCTGAGGATTTGCATAATTATTCACTTGCTGCCACATAATATTGTCTTGGATCGATTGTCTTGGATTGCCCAATACCATATAACGACCTTCATAACTCTGAAGATCTGATGTTATATGATTTATGATATCATCAATGGATCGTTTTTTCACACCAGATGAATGATGGCTTTGATTATCCATCTTCGACACCTATTCATAAAACAAATATATTATTAATAGAGTTATACAATTAAATGAGTAATTATCTATTTATTTTTTAATATGGCCAATAAAGTAGATTAAAAACAGCTAAATAAAATTATATTTAATTGTTCCAACATTATATTTTATTGATACTAAAATCGAATAAATAAAAAAAATATCATTACAATTCACTATTAAAAATGGAAAGCTGATATCTAACTTATAAGATGTATACTTCTTTGTTTATCAAGTTTAAGTTTAACTAAAGATAAATAGTTTGAAATCAGTAATAAAAAAAACGATGGTTAAAGAATTTGTAAATGAGTATGAGCCAAGCCAAAAATAGTACAGATGTCGTTACATTAATATCTTTTTCATCACAGAATATATAAAACATTTGATATTAAGTTATTCAAATAGCAGAGTAAAATAAAAAAAGAACTGCATAATTTAAATAAAAGAGTAGGTACTCAAACCTTTTTAAATTAGTATTCATGTTAATGGAGAAACCATAATTTAAGTATAGTTAAAAGTTCACATTTTAATAGACATTGTCATTATTTGTTATGTTGTATTATCTATTTCACAATACTTGTTAAGGTTATTTTTTATTTGGAACAGTTATCGAACAAAAACATTCAGCAGTGCATTAAAAGTTTATTCATAATGCCTAGTAATATGATAAAAAACACACATGCTATATTTTAAAAAGAACAGCTAAAATTATTGTACACTATACATAGACCATGTGTTAAGTTAAACTAACTTAAAAATGTTGAAAATGTGTACAATTCAAATAAAATTATAATTTACTAATGAATTGCAACTTCATAAATGATAAGAATTTGATTCAACAATACTGATTTGTCGATTAGATAGATAAATCTTGAAAACTCAGTAATGGTTTTACTATGCACAAGAATGAGTTTCAGTGCAACATTCATTAGAACGCTGACAAAATGCACTCTTATGGTAAAATCCAAAACGGAAAAAGGTCCAGTACTAGACCTTGTGTAAAGTTAGTCGTTGCCAACACTAGAACCATTACAGTGGGTATCTACCTTGGGACCATTAGCCATTCAATTCTTTTCACCAATCGATCCATATGAGGGAACGATACAAGGGGAGACAAGGAGCGGGTCATTCGTGAACATGAGGCGTTGAAGTGCGGAAGATTCATTGCAATATCGACGTCCATTTAGGTACGTTGTCCTGTTTCCCGTCATGAACGCACGATAATGTGATAAGGGACTCACCGGGATTTTTGTGAACGGCAAGACGTTTGTAGCTGCCCCGTATCGAACCGGTGTGCTCACATCATCGTGCAGTCGTGATCCGCGGCCCAAGTCGACGGTAACATATAATATGAAGACGTGTAACGAATATGGGGAAACTGCGAGACGGTGACGACGGCGTTAGAAATCGACATTACTCGCGGACGGTACGGACGAATCAAGCAGCCAGTGCATCGTACGCACCTGGTGAAAAGTGTAGCGGAGTGAGTGAAAGAAAAAAAATGGGAAAAAAATAACAAAAATTAAAAGTTAAACAAAATAATACAATTAGTGTGGTAAAATCAAAACAATGGTGTCGGCCATGTTTGCGATTTCGTACGGGTGACGGGTCATGTGCACGAGTCATCGATGAGATCCCCCGCGCGCATCGCACCGACATGCTATCGTCGGCGGCGGAGCGAAAGAGCGCGATAGCCCGGTATTACCGTGCGCGAGTACCGTAATTACCGTGCGGGAGTACTGTGATTATCGTGCGCGGGTGTCGGCGGTGAGAGGAGCGATTCTCGCGCTCGTTTCCGTCCGTTCAGAAGTTTTTTTTCGACTTTATGACTTTTTTACGCCGCCACCACCGAGTCACAAGTAAATACCGTTCGCCGAATGCCCACATTAGGGGAGGGGGTGGTGGAGTGGTGGTGGTGGTGGTGGTAATAAGGAGTATTCGCTTCCCCAAGGTGAAAGTAAAATCGAAAATAAACTGGTTGATTTTTGTAGTGTGTTTTCGTTCTGTTCAAGTAAAAATAAAACAGTTACGATTCACGAACGAATATGATTTAAAAACATTGTTGTATTTCTGTTAAAATATACGTCAACCCGTACCTACTGGAAAGAAAACATGTTTCACGCTCGAGTCCCCTCTGCAGAGCATACACAAGAGGAAAAAGTCCAACGTGGGTGGAAAAATCGAATTAGAAACGTCAAAAGCGGCCCACAGAAAGCGGAATAAGGAGCTGTGTCCTTTTACAGTAGATCCAATGATATTGTTTTCAAAACCTGAACATGTTTCGAGCGGCCCAAGACCCTGAACAGCTGCCCCAACTATATTTGCACCGTCCAGTCCCGTGTAGATTATACGCTTAATCCGAGCGAAGAATTCACGTTTCTCTCGTGTTTTCCTGCACCATAACGACCGTTTGCAGAAAAATTTGTTTTCGAAACGGAAAATCGTTGATTGCACACGAAAAGTTCGTGATTTAATTCTAAAAAACTACATGACACGTGTCCTCTTTCTTGGACAGCAACACTCTCCAGTCATCCTCATTATTATAATATTATTCATACGCGCCAGACACGTTTTGTTTTTATACCGGTTATTTTTTCCTTCGCCCTCTGTGCGTGAAATGTTCACTTTGTGACTATGAGTTTTACAAGTCAACACCTGTCGTCTAAACTTCTAGAACGTGCCTGCGCTAACTAGAGGAGCACGTTCTGTCATCTAATCTTGCCGATTTAAGGAGAAACTCCATCGGCTTACGTCATTGATGACGAGGTACTTGCAATACACGTCGTGTCCTCCGAAGTCCGAAACGGCGTTTTTCTTATAGAAAAACACGTGACGGCACGATGGCAGCAAAGGCGGTGTTCGTCAGTGGGTTGTGACCGAAGGGGTAGGGCGCTGACTCCAAACATTGAAACATGTACGGCGGACTCTTGATGAGTGATGAGTGATGAAGTGATGACATTTTCATGAGCTATGACCAACTTATCCGTCTTATCCAACTTAATCCGTTTGACGAGTTGCGCGTAAAAAATAACAATAGAAAAAGTTAAATTTGTACGAATTTATTTAACCAAATTGTTTTATTATGAGTCATTATATTATTTAAATCAGTCATTTACAATTTATTAATACCATAACAAGCAATAAGTATGAAAAAAAGTTCACACAAATAGATTTTAGAGGAAGAAACACTAAACATTTATATACCTAATACGGCAACCTCTGCAGTGTCAAACATGATAACAAAATTATTTTCGAAAATATAAAGTTTATTCCCGAGAAATGTATGAATTTTAATATGAATAATTAAAGATTTTTTAATTTTTACTTTTTACAACACAATAATTTAATAATGGTGTGCAATAACAATAAATATAATATTTACACGAAACACGACGTATCTACCAATTCGCAGCTATCCCAGAATAATGCTGATCGAAAAATTTCGATATTATAATCAAATACATTCGAGATGACAATTTATGATGGTGGCTCGTAAAATGCATAATATAAAAAATATATAAAATATAATTAATATATATTATATATTATGTGTATAATGTTATTTAATACGTCCCATAAGAAAAAGGCACGTGCGGCCAAACCACGGTCGGAATGTTTATCTCGCTTCGTACTTATGTTTCTGTTTGCTATGGGCCAGTTAAATACTGTTTAAAACGTGTAGTACGAACATAACATTTCATGCAGCCAAGTATAAACGCACGGCCGTCGTTTGTTGTTACAGGTAGTATGAATCGGTAAAATAAATTGTACGTGCGGTGCGAAATCCGATACGAATTATTAGGTATACAGAGGCGCCGCGTGATGTTTTTTTTAGTCGGGCGAGCAGACGACCCATTACGTGAAACACCGACGGACACGAACTTGTACTCTCTGCAAATTCTCATATTATACTGACGCGGCAATAGCCTTTTTGCACAATACTCATGAACAATATTATTACAGTATAATAAATTTTCCAAGTTCTAATAAATAATAATTTTACAGTGGACGATTTTTGCGCATCACTGGTGCCGGCGAAATAACGGTCGAAATTCGTTATCGGAACGTTTTGAAATTTGTAAACGAAAAAAATAATGCGCAAGTAATGCGGGTTATGGGTTTATAATCTCGCTATTGCGATGGTAATCTATCAACATATAATTGTAATTTATTTTAAAACAAAAAAACATCACTAGTTTTATTAAATATTTTATAGGAACCTACATAGTACATATTACGTATATGAACAAATACCACGACTGCTCGAAAGTCGGAGATCGTTTTCTGCATGTTTTGGCCGTCAGTCGTCACCCGTACGAATTGAATCTGAAGAAAATCGGAAAATGCCTTCTGTGTCTTTAATCAGCATTTTTTTAATTGTACATTTTTAAAACCTAGGTAGGATTTTCGATCTATGGAGTAAACTGTTTTTACCGTTCGAAAAAATATTAATATAATATGACAACATTGTTAGGTCTTAAACTCAGTTTTGTGTTTTGTCAAACATATGAGCATATCTCGTTTCCACAATAAATATTATATAAATTAAGTACATATCATATCGGTACATTTATAATGTTAGCTGTAAGAAAACAATATATGTATGTATACCAACGCCCAGTTATCGGTTCTGAGACGGATGTCGAGCGTTATGATATTATTGTCATGGCTTATGGGCGGATTATTACTCGCATTATTTATACTTTCTGACTTCTGTGTCATATTTTTACACCTGTTGACCGGAAAGTCTGGCACAGGAAACGTCCAGTTTTCCGATTGACACGTTGTCGACATTCGCGTGGTTTCGAAAAATGCAAAATTAATATTGTGCAGTGCAGTAATATTACATCCGATTTATTTGTTTACGGCATTTTTCCCCGTAACCCTTAGCCATCGCGTGTCTGCTGATCAAATCAAATTATACTTCAACACCATTAATTATCATAAGACTATATTATACAGTCGTGGCAGCACGAATGATTTACACGAATCGTGATTTACGTTCGATTTGAACAGGTTTTCTTTTTTTTCTTTTTTTTTTTTAGTTCCATAAGTCGAATTCGAAGTCGTAATATTATGCATATTAGGTATATATATATATATATATTTATATCGAATATGAATAAATTATGCGTATTAAAAATTAATATAATTATATTCGCATTTGTTAAGTATATTGTATCTATTTTTTTTCTCAACGCAAAATCGATAGCAATAATAATAATAATAGATAATATATACCTACGCGAATTAACTTCGCTTTCGAAAACGCATATCGTATTTGGTAAGTACACCTTTTGACATCCGTAAAGCAGTTTATGTATTTGAAATGGTACTCGTGTATAATATACATATGTGTTGTTATGTATAAATATAGCTAAATATATAGGCAATAAGAAAAGCACTGCTTCATTCCTGGTGTACACCGTACTGTCACTAACCGTCCTTTCTGCACTTTATGAGTCTATAATATCACGAAATGCAACCGATTTGATAATTACACGCGCTGGTATAGTATACTGCTCTTAATCGAATTACACAAGTTCCAAGAAACATTTCTAAAAGGGTATAAAAACACGTAGCTACTCGTTTAAAAATGTGTATAGCTGATAATAGTAATAATACGACGCGTATGACGTACGGATTAATCAGTAATAATTAGAAGTAGAAGATTTGGTCGAAGGTCAACGACAAGCGACCACGTCAAAGAAAATATATAGACGGAAAACAATGCGAAAAATAAAACTGCAATAGCTGCGTTCTGTAACCACGATAACGAAAGTCACATCGGAGGTAAAAGGAGTGTTTTTAGTTTTTTTTTTTTACATTACAGAAACCTATAACATCAGTATTTAAATACAACCGTTCGCATTCGCATCGTTGTTTCGCATATAAAGATATTAGATAAGTCCAACATAGAATCCGTAACTTTTAAACCATGTGTTTTATTAGAAAGTATTGTAGCCTGTAGGTACCTGCAGTAACTAGGTACCACTTGCACGCGGATATGTAACCATTTAAACGTGGGAATAACAAAGGAAAATTGTTCGTTGAGAATGGATCCCATTATAAATTTAAGAGATTATTATTTGTTTAACGTTTTGCAAAATATTTAAAATGCATATTAATTACTCATCGTGTAGGACTCAGCAACTATATATACGTATATAAGTAACAATATATTTCACGCGTCCCACGAATAAAAAAAAACATATTATAATATAGGTCACTCTAAGTCTATAGTAAATAAAACGCCACTCAACGTGTCTTGTGTCGTGTACCACATACGATAAACGCGTGTGCTTCAGATTTTGATACTATAGAATATTTTATGCTTTCATAAAACGTACAGAATTTCTTGTAATGTGCTCACGAACATAAATATATAGAAATAATATGAAAAATTTTAGTTTGTATAGGTACTAATTATTGTTTTACCATCTAATAAATTATTAATTATTTAAATCACTTACATAATACCTTATGAACCAGTGTAACAAGGTTTTACTATATTCAGTATATGTGTAGAGCTCACCTGATGACAGATGCTGCATATTTTCATTGAGAACTGATTACGATTACGAAGTATTGAAAATTGTAAGACGTCGAGGGAAAATGGTAAAATATATGAATGAAAACTATTGAGTTGAAAATAACTATTCACTATAAAAGTATAATGTATTATTTACGTTTATAGATTAGAATCATTTAGAATTGTAGAGGCAGAATATTTATTAAACAATTATTATTTGTTATTACATATAGTTTACGGAATAATTTATTTGATATGGTATCGTATATATTTATAAAACAGAAAATTCAAATTTACCAAAAAAATAAAACACTAAACATTACGCCAGTTTTAAATAAAAAAACATATTTTCAAGACAATAATAGACATTTAATCGTAAATCGTAATACGAATAACTTATACGTTGTATTATTGATTTTTTATGGTAAACATATTTTTCTTATTTTATATTTTTTTTTATTCTGACCAAATATATACATTAAGTTAAACGTTTTGAAAATGAAAACTTCAAATGAACTATGCGCAGCACTAATAAAATAATTAAATCAAAATGATAATACATATAACAAATAACAATGATAAAAACTTAAATTTTAAATAAAATTAATATATTTATCAATTATCATAAATTAATAAATAAATAAATCATAAAAAAAGATAATTATTGTCTACAAGTCAGATTGCAAACATACATCATGTTTCACAAA
Source organism: Chaitophorus viminalis (assembly GCA_025469195.1). Taxonomy (NCBI): domain Eukaryota; kingdom Metazoa; phylum Arthropoda; class Insecta; order Hemiptera; family Aphididae; genus Chaitophorus; species Chaitophorus viminalis. The sequence continues at coordinate 84,600 of JAIPRK010000660.1, forward strand.
TAATTATACATGCAACTGCGCACTCTGAGTACACAACTCAATGAATTTAATTAATAATTAACAATTTAAACAATTTAAGTTTTTAAGAGGACGCCACACCAGGTGAGTTACATAAGCGTAATCATTTTTTTTAATTTCGATTTTAGTGGTTCTAATGGAACTTACCTCGCCACACCCGCATGTGTTGTCTCAGAACATAGGAAATCGGTGTTCACTAGAACTAATATTGTGGTGTCGGATTTAAAATTAAAGTAATCTGACTTATCCGAAATTAAAGTTAAAAACATAACCTGCAATATCTCCATGGAGCTTTTAACGAGATTTAAATTTTTAAGCAATTTATGACAGTTTTAAATATTACAATATAAAAAAGTCATAACTCGCTTAAAAATAAAAATTTCGTAAAACCTCAGTGGAGCCACAGATAATGTTTTGACTTTAAGTTCTGATAGGTCAGATTTCTTTAATTTTAAATCTGACTGCTCAAAATTAGTTCTAGTGAACGCAGATTTGCTATAATGTAAGACGAAGACATTGCGTGCGGGTGTGGCTTCTTCTTAACACAAAAAGCTATCTGTTAAACACGCATTGTTAGCGTACAGAAAAAATACCTATGCATAATAAATCCCGGAACTTAATGGTATTATTATGTTAAAACCATGAAAACTAATGATTGTATAAAATAACTACCAGTAGAATAATAATTGCACGTTTGCACGTATGCATACCCCCTGGACTCGATGTCTTGAACTCTATAGGTGGTCAATGCACAGATAGATGTTTACGTATACCTACAGTTATATATTATTATATTGTATTACAATCCAATATTTTGATCCAAGAGTATGTAGGCTTTGTATACGTGCGATTCGTATTTCGTATGGCGTAAGTCAATACGTTTGAAAACAAATTTAATATTTACCTAAACGTTTTCCTGCTGCTGCCACTGGCTGCTGTTGCTGTGATCATAAACTCGGTTCTGGTAGATATATGCTGTATACGTGCATGTTCGATATCGCGTGCAAAGCATACTTCGTATTCGTGACGGCGCCTTCGGTATTTTTATAAGCACTGTCGTCAATAGTTTACCCGCTAAACGATACCTGTAACACGTTTTACCACGATGTTTATTATAATACTTTTCCCGTTATCCGCAAATGTATATAGACTCAACTACTCAAGAATTCGTCTGTCCACCCGTCTACCTATTATTGTTTACGGTTTAGGCAATTGTGCCCCAACGAAAATAAAACACCAAATCACTGAAGACACGCCATCGCGTGTTTTTACCTGTTTTCTTGTGTACTTACGTGACCAAGTACATTGTGATACCGATTATTGTTTCGGTCGTCGTGGCTGTGCAATCAGTAAGCTATAAGCACTAATACACTATCAGCTTTAATTTTGTTTTTAATTTTTGATCATGTCCATAAATCGTATACGTATTTACGAATAACACTTTAGGGCCGGGCTACACTATCCGTGCATTTTTACCGGATTGTGGTTTGGCGGCCACACCATTCGTTTTTGTAATCCGTTTTTATTGACGTAAAATTTCTCCGTCAAATTTCAAAATAGGAACTAGGATTTGCGCGGGATGCGTTAAAAACGGATAATGTGTCCACTGTTATAAAAAACAATGCGTTTCCATAAATAAAACGTTATCCGGTATCAGTTTTCAACGCAGCATGTTGCGTTGCGATCCGGCTGACGGACGACGGAACGTTGCGCACCGGACAGTGTGGACAATTATATTCATATCAATGTGTTTCGTTTTTATCAGCTAACGTATGCGTTTTCACCGGTTACCAACGGACCGGTGAAAACGGATAGTGTGGCCCGGCCCTTAAGCGTCGTAAAACGAAATTATCTGATTAATCGTTTTTTTAGCATCAACATACATGTTAACTGTTAATATATATTATATATACGTCTTACAACGTTACAACTGTATACGACCCGTCCTTTCGGTTGGTAAATTAATGAATTTAGAATGAGATGAGTATGAAAAACAAATATAAAAATAATAATTGCGCATGGATTCGTTTCAAGTAGTTGCAAGAAAAACGTGCAATTATATGAAAATTTCGAAAACAATACATAATATACAAATTAGCAAACCACAACAAACGGTATCATTTTAATTGTATTGTTCGGTAAATACGTATAATGACATTGTTTTACTTTTCAAGTGAAACTATGCGAATGCAAATTATAATTTTCAAATTCATCAATAACGTCTCTCCGCCGCGGCAGTGATTTCCATTTATATTAGATGCTTTTTAATATTTTTTTCTCAAATGCGTACCTATTTTATTATTTTGTTCACAATTTATTTCATCTACAGACAAAAATAGCTACACAATTATTATAATTCAGCTGATGAAACAAATAACTGTAAAATTATAATGACAAGACGGTATTTTTACGTTCTATGTACATTATATAGATACGACTTAAGGCGGCGTGGTTATAATTTATATTCGTGTACAACGATATTATTATCGAACCAATCGTTGGTTTTTCGACCCATTGTCGAGAGATGCGGACGTTTCGTGAACTGAAATGTGATTTTTACTTTGAGGCCTAAAAAGCCATAGTTTGTGAACCCACACGATATTAATATTATCTGGATGTTTGCAGTTTGTTATTTTTCTAGGTCAATCGTTATTAATATACTATAATTATTCTGTATATACTATACATATGTGTGCTTATAATAGATAAATTACTTAGATCGTTACTTTCTTTTTGAACCTTTAACCTGAACCACGTTTAAATGGCAACACGATCTAATAGTATTACTGTATTACATATACGCACACATGGACATGTGGCCAAACAATATTATATTGAAGTGGTGTGTGTGTGTGTATTTTTGTACGCAAGTTTTATATGTTTTATGTTTATATAGTACACATTCACTACAAAATAGTATTATCCTATAACAAGTGGTATTTACACTCTGTGTATAAAGTATAGACTATAATATAATAGGTAGTATGTATTTATTCATAAAATATTATCGAGCGTAGCGTACAGTCTATGACATTAAGGTGTAACCGCGATATAAAATAATATTAAAAATTGAATTAATATTTTAGTGTTCGGATGAATCATCTTTTATAATATACACGAGGTATATCTGATGATTTTTTACTTCATAACGGCGCTTCTGTTGAATTAGAATTTCGGATGTATACGTGTAAATGTGTAATATTATATTTAAAACGAGTGTGATCGATAAAAAATATTAAACGATGTACAAATGAAAAAAATGCATAACAATATGCATTCAGTTATTGAGCTTCATTAAAATCAAATTACTTAATCAATAATTTTCCGGGACATTTCGGTGGGCAACATAAAAAAAAAACGATCACAATTTAAATTATATAATAAGATTTATTTTATATTTATTTATTTTTAGATATTTTTTTATTGGTCTCTATTAGGTGTTTTTTTATCATTAGTATAATAGTAGGTACGTGACTGATAGACTGAACTACTGAAACATGAATTTATTCGATCTACACGCTGTTTAACTTATAATCCCATTTCCGTGTGTAAGCCACTGATGACCAGTCAACGCGTCGTGATGCAAAAGTATATAGGTACTGAATTTATCAACACAAAATTAATTACATAAATATTATCACTAATTTTATACCATAATTGTTTGAAAACAGTTTTGTATACCATTGTAAAGATAACAGCTATTTTATGTACATTTTTTTTTTTTTAATTTGAAACAATTTGAATAATAAATAATTTTCAAATTGAAATTTTAAACATACAAGTGTTAATAACCTTATTACACTAAAATGCATTATATTATATTTATATAATTGTGTATCAATATTACGCATCTTACCGTAGGATTCAATATAGATTTATATGAAATTTAAAAATATTTATACGAAAACCACATTACGATGAATAATTAAACTTCTTCTAACATGGGTTTGGGAATGTTAAAAAAAAGTTTACAAGTTTAAATTAAACTTTAAGAATAACACGTTTAACAGATCAGTCTAATTATTGGCAGTGGCAACAATTGAGTCCGAGTCGTTCGTCTTGCTGTAACCGGATACGACAGGAGTTATATCGCTGGTGCTATTTCCGGATACTGCGACGTCCACCTCCTCTTCGGACGATAGGTTATCCAAATCGTGACTCTGTGAGTTTGACTCCGCCACATCCACGAAAGTCGCACTCAATTCGCCGGACAATTTGTTGACCTTATTATGTGTCACGTCATACATGAAAATTTCCTTTCCGCTCGTCTTGCTATTTGGCCTGGAAAAATTATCATCGAGTAAATTAATAACTAGTTGGAAATATTTTCGTTTCGTATTTTATTAAATTTTTTAAGTAATCATCATAATCTGTTTTTTTTTTTTTTTTAATAATACGTTTGCAATTCATAACCCAAAACAATTTAAACCCGATGAACCACAAATTTTATTTGATCATTAAAATAGTGACTTTTGGACATGTGAATTTGTCAACATAGACAATTAATGAAAACAAGTTATTAATAATCATTTTTTTTTGTCAACATAATAGTTAATGAGTAGGTATGGTTTATAAGTATGCACTATATTTTTTAAATACATCCTCTAAAAAAAAAAAAAAATTCAAAATACAACTGAATAAAATTCCATTTTTACTGATAAAAATGGTATCTATGTTTATACTTTAAAAGTTTAAAATAATTTTAATCTAATTTTTACAATGTTAATTTAGAAATATAAATGTAACTGACATAATTTATTTTACTTACTTAGTAACCAAAAGCACAACAGACTGTTCATCTGAAGGTGTACTTTTTTCTATCTTCAACCAAGTTTCAAAATTTTCTCTACTTGGGTTTTTGACCAGATTTTTCACAATATCGCCAACGAAAAAATGTACTCCTTTCACTTTAACCGCAGTATTTCTGGACGAACGGGACTGGTCATCGGATAAATCGTATCCTACAGGTGATAATATCACTACACTTCCAATGGCTTTGTTTTTTAGTAAAGGCGAGTCTGGTATCGGGAAATGAGTGCCGTTAATGTCTAATGGTAAAAATCTATTATATCCAGTGTCATTTAAGGCGACCGGGTCAAGAGTTTGAGACTTTGGTCTGTTGGTGTACGTCTCTTCGATTTTTCTTCCTTCTTCCGTCGTAGGATCGTACCTGATGATCTTCATTTGAACATCAGCTTTGTTTGGTGGCAGAACTACCGACGGTACCGGATCGCTGCCCTGACCATATAGATTTTCTAAAGCTTCGGGAGGTAAACTTTCAATCGGTATATCACCCACTTTGTCGTAGTCCAATATTTGAATATCAGCGTTGCTGAGAATTCCAGAAGAAAGGAGTTGTTCTCTTAACTCATCGGGGACTTCATCCGGAAGGGACGCGAGGTTTTTGACATCGGGCTTTTTGGTCTCGTTTTTAGCTGCTTCGGTAGTAGTCAGTTTGAAAGGAATTGCTGTCGAAGTCGGTGTAGTGGTACTACGCTCTTTGTACTGTGACGTTGAAAACACCGCGGGTTTTTCTGTGGTTTTCAAAACAGATTTACCTGTCATGTCAATTGCGTTTTTAATCGTACTCGCACTTATATGCTCTTTGTATTCTTGCTGCGGGATTTTAAACGAACTCTGTTGATTGGACACTTGCCAAGGTGTGTTATCGGTGCGGAAATTTTGTTCCGTCTGCGTTGGCTGGTACCGGGTAAAAGTTTCGACAAACTGACCGGACTGTGCTGGTTGCTGCTGCAGATTGGATTCGAGTTTGAAACCGTTCGATGGGGTGATTTGGATCTGCGGTATTTGAGACGGTTTTAATTCGGGCACGAACGGCTGTTGTTTTACCGTTTGTTGTTGGTATTGTGCAATCGTGGGTTTCACTTCTGTAGAGAACTGTTGTTTAATTGACTGTTGATGGAACGTAGGATTGTTGATAAGTGGACGCGTTTCGGTGGGCCTGTACTGTGGTTGGAACTGTTGGTGCTGTTGCTGAAGTTGTTGCGAAGGGAACGCCAAATCAAGCGTATGTTTCGTACTAATTGGCTGAGTGTTGTAATTGGATGGGAGTTGCGGTGGTGGGACGGTCGGTCGTTTGTCGCTCGGCACGAACGATGGATTGGGATTTAATGGTATGTTTTGTGGCGTTGGAGGCTTGGTGGGCCTGTAATTGCTGTAGTTAATCGCACCTTGATTTTGTCTGTTATCAAACGGTCTGTCTTGATTGGGACGGTTTTCTATGGGTCTGTTTTGGATTGGGCCGCGGTTGTCGAAAGGCCTATTGTCATGTATTGGCCGATTTTCAAAAGGTCTGTCTGGAACCGGGCGACTTTCAAACGGTCTGCTATCAAAAGGTCGATCTTGCGGAGGTCGGTTTTCAAATGGTTTATTCTGAGGAAGACGATTTTCAAAAGGCTTGTTTATAAACGGCCTTTCGTTATTCAATTTGATTTGCACAGGTCTTTCCTGGAAATTACCTGGATTTCTTGGTGGAGGGCTTGACTGGAATTCCGGTTGTCTCAGATGATTACCAAATTGTTGATTGTTAAACTGTTGATGATTCGGTTGATTGTTCAAATGCTGTTGGTTTTGTTGATTGTTAAATTGTTGATGATTTTGCGGATTATTGAACTGTTGGTTATTAAATTGTTGGTTGTTTAATTGTTGATGATTTTGTTGATTAGTAAACTGTTGATGATTTTGCTGGTTGTTTAATTGTTGGTGTGTGGGTTGATTAGTAAATTGTTGAATATGTTGTTGATTATTGAATTGTTGATAATTCGGCTGATTAGTAAATTGTTGATTGCGAAAATTGTCTTTAAAGTCTATAGGCCTTTGTTCAACAGGCCCTTCAAAATGATTTTGTTGAGATTTAAATTGTTGATTTAATATAGGTATTTGACCTTGAAAATTTGAATGAGGACTGTCTTCTCGGAAGAAATTTTGAATAGGTTGATTTGGTTTTCTAAATTGCTGCTGCTGCAAAAGTTCATTGTTTGGTTTTGGAGTGCTAAACCCGTTAAGCTGAGGTTGATTATTGATTTGTGGAGTTTCGAAATTGTTAATATTTCGTTGATAGTCCGTCGGTTGCGGAGATGGTTGGACAAAACTTCTTTTAAACTCTTGGTCAGTGTGTTTTTTCACTTTGTTCTGAACGTTACTGGCCTCGCTGATTGAGTCACGCTTTTGTGCTTCATTTAAAGATGGGTTCCAGCTTTCTTCCGTCTTTCCAAACGTCACTTTGAGACCCGTCCCATGATACACTTCAGAATCTGGTTTTATTATCGTTCTGAACGTGGTGCTGGGCGCTGGTGGTCCCGTAACGTAATTATTGTCATAAAGAGGCGACGGCTCGGTGGAGTATACCGTTTCGCTTTCACTGACCGCTTCGGTGCTGGGCGTCAACGCAGGCACCGGTCGCTCGTATATAATGTCCTCTTTGTCCCCGTAAGAGTTTGGGTTTTTCTTGTACTTGACGTAGAACACTTGGACCGGTTCTTTGGGTGGTTTCGAAACAGGAGTGGGTGGTGGGGTCGGTGGCGCTGGTAGTGACTCGTTAGATTCCTTGATGATGATCTCGATAATCGGTTCCGGTTCTTTGTAGTAATCCGGTTGATACTGCGGCGCACCGTACCCCGCGTTAGGCGCACCGTACCCCGCGACAGGTGCACCGTACCCCGCGTTGGGCGCACCGTAATCGGACGATAAGATGCCGATGTCGGCGCTGCCGGGCACGTGGCTGTCGTAATCGATTTTCGCGTTGGCTGACGACGTGTTCACGCCTGGATACAACGGGTCCTGTTGCGAGTAATGCACCACCGGCTCCATCTTGACGGCGTACGGCGGCACCGAAGCCTGCTTGCCGTGGTGCTTCCAGGACTGCAGGTGTGTGTCCTGGTCCCAAGCCGAATGTTTTTGATGTTTTGGTCTGTCCGCTATTTGCAGCCTTGTTTGATCGACATTTTTCAAGCACAACGTGCTGCTAGCTGTCAACCCGACCAACAGGCATACCTACAAGATGAATTACGTAATCATTAGCAATGGGTATATAATACACGTTATTATCATAATATACGTATTGTTATTAGATAAAACAATATAATACGCGTCGGCGAAACGATTCGAGACGGACGCCGCGGCGGCGTTAATTATTATATAACTGCAGTAGCAGATATTTTGACCGTCGTTATTCCGCATCGTTTAGACGACTGCAGGTTAAGATTATCCGGTGCAGTAACTACGGTAACGAGGGAAGACCGCGACGAACAATAGTGATGATCTATATATCTATATATCTATATACAGTGTGAATGGAGAGGAAAGATTCTTGAAAAAAAAAATGAAATAAAAAATAAGTAAGCAAAAAGACAATGAGAGAAAACCGTGCGAATTCTTTACAACCCAAATTAACAATGGTCAAATTGTTGAAGTTCTGGAAAATATCTCTGACATCACTTGGGGAATAGCATGCATTTCCCGTATTGTCATGATGGTGTAATTTTGATGATGTCAAATTTACTCACTCAAAACTGGACATGTTAACAATTGAATGAACCAACAAATAAAAACAATAAGAATTTTTTAAAAAAGCGTGTATAATTATCTATTTTTGTTTTTTTAATTGTTTGAATATTAAAATATCATTAACAATAAATGAAAAATATTTCAAATTATTTGATGTATAAATGTATAATTTATTTATTACCATCACAATAAAAATAAAAATAAATCACGTTTTAGTTAAAAGTATTAATTTGTACCTAATAAATTTGTTCAAACATATCTATTTTTAACTGAATAGTGAATATTAATTTAATGTAAGATTTCCCTGGTGCATAAATTATCTCTAACTAACTTATTTTCATTACGATAATATACGTGTACTATGAATAATCACAAAATGTGTAAAAATAACTGTCTACTGATGAAATTAAATAAACTTGTAATTAAATGCACTCAATTCACCATGACATTAAGCAACACATATAATTACCCTTATTCGCACTTATCCTATAATATGAGAACATTTTCTATACAGTTGAAAATTATCATAGAGAAAATTGGATAAGCTTTAAAGATTAAATAATTCATGACATACAGTGGAGTTTCTTTTTTAAATAACTGTTATCTCATGAAACCATCAACTTTGGAAATAATTCAACTATTAACTATTATACAATATTTTATATATGATTTATTTCTATACGGTTAAAGTTAATTCTTAAATATAATTTTTAGTTTGTTATTCTGTAACTCAGCTTATATATTATTGTATAATATGCGTTTCTTAACGCACTCAGTAATCCGACTTGGACCTATTTTATACTAAGTTCAAAATTGGAATTAGTCAAGAGGTTCGAAAATGTTAATACACCGAATACGACATATAGCCAAGATACAGGAGGTATGTAGGGAAATTACTGACAAATCATATAATATACTACTCATCGCAGTGTATTATGCACAAACACAATCTGGCAATAACGTTTATTTGCATACGATTTCAGTTTTCCCTTTGATTGTTAGTACTTAACTATGGTATACATGCAATATTACATAAGTAATATAATATAATCATTAAATATTTGATAATCTATTAGGTTTAAATTTTATTGCAACAAAATCGAATTTTTTACCAAGTTCTGTTATGTTTACAAAATGTATAAAAATGAATATGGGGATATGTATATAATATATCAAATTTAAATTACAATATATTATAACGGTAATAACTCGTTAAATCACGCGGAGAACAAAAGAAAGTTGAAAAAACAATCGAAAAATTATCATGTTCACACTATTGAGTCAATCTAATGCAATGTTAAATGGGTGTACAATTTAATTTTTAATATTAACTACATAACATGTATTTACTGTAGGTTTAGTTATTGCGAGATTAAATGTATATAGAATATTTGCGATGATATTCAAAGAATGAAAAAAAGTTATGTAAGTCCTATGTTTTAGAATCTTGAGTTATCAGATGATCTGAATGGGAACAATTTGAAATTCGAATTTTCTCCATTGACTCGTAGAAATGTTTAAGTTAACGAAAAATTCTACACCGTGTCACCGTATCGACTATATTTATTATTATATTAACAATTAATATCATTAATTTAACATCTAGCGGGTGTTAAATACAAATACGACAAGTGACGTTATATACATTTTACAAATTATCCAAAACATTGTTTAAAATTACAATTTATGCGTTTTTGTGGACGTACAATATTCGGGCTTACCGTTACGGTAATAAGATTCAATCGACCGTGCATATTAATATCACTTGAGGTGCTATGTAATTTCAGCTGAACGCTTCCGATGATATATTATAATATTATTATTTATTATGTTATTCCTCGAGTATAGGTCGTATATATATATATATATATAATTTGCTTTATGTTGATATTACTTACTTGCAGCAGTAAATTTAGCCCGGACATGGTGAATTCGATGATTTGTTGATTAAGTCTTAAACGTTTGATGAATGCATAATTTATAAAAATATAATGAAATTATACAAAAATGTTTGAAAACGAATGCAGACGCAACATATCGCACTGTACAATATTATTGTGTATTCAAATGTTGGCCGGTAAAAGATAATATAGTTGTTGTGGAATACAACACGCGTCTGAACGGCACGGGAAAAAAAAAGACCTGAACACCGCCGTGTGTTTAACGCGATTATTGTTCACGGAAGAATTTTTGACCTGTGCAGCCAGCAGACTGTCGAAAACTGGTCACTTTCTTCTTGGGCGCGATATTCACACCCGCTACTATGAGATGTCCACGGTTCCCTCCTACCTAAACGATTTACCTACCTGTACACCATTACATTTGATTTTTTTTTCACGTGTTGGATACTTTCGTCCGGAATGTGTTCGCGGTTAATCTTTATTATTTTTCTACTCTTCTTCTTCTTTTTTCCACTTCGATAGACATAATATTATACAGACATGTATACTGCAGACAGACAGATGAACAGACAGACGGGGGTATACGTGGTTGTGGTTCTATATCTATACACAGGTATAATCACATATGAATGTGAATCTTATTTTTTTTTTTTTATATTCGAAAGGCGAAGGGTCCCCGAATACTTTATGTATTATTACACCCGATTGTTTCATCCATCGTAAATGATGTTTTATTAACAGTCTTTCACTTTTTTTTCTCGAAACAATATATTACATACAATATAGTAATGTACCGTTCAAATCTTTCAATCATTTATCTTCTCCGTCGTCGTTGAAAAGAAATTTTAACGATTATAATTCAGTTGATTTATTATTAATAATTCTTGGGCCATTTTTGAAAGACCCTATCACAGTATCACATGTATATTTATATAATATAATATATGAGTTTATATTTGGAATTCACCGTGTCATAGCTACGTTCCCCAGTGGCTTTTAGACTTCAGCAATGAAAAGTGTTATTAAAACCGATCATATCATATCGTACACCGTTCAATGAGTTTCGAGTCGCTTTTTTTTTAATTAAAAAGGCTGATTGACAAAGTACATTACACTTTCTTCATCACCAGAACAATATAAGAACCTAATATTCGCACTCTGTTGTATATACATTTACTATTTTTTATTGTATAGATATTATTGATACAATTGGTACTTTTCGTTTGAATTTTCATTATACGTTATGAATTCTTTTGCGGTCTGTTCAGAATCTGATTGATAAGATATAATATATAAATCATGTAGGCATTGAAAACATTTCCGTATAGGCGCATTGCGTTGTTGCAGTTGTTAAACATATTATGTCCATGCCTAATGCCTGTATTATACGCGCAAATCATAATAATAGTATTATACTATTTCACTGGGCATACATAATAAAAGTAAACAAATAAATACATTAACATATGCAGTTAAATTCAACCGAATGTATATACCTTTCAAATCACACTTTATACACGAAATATTTTTTACATAATATTGCAAATGTATACGACGATTTTACATAACGATTGCGTGTTCAGACGAAGATGATATGTATCGTAAAATATATATATATATATATAATATTTTATTGACGGTCTACAGCATTAAAATCGTTCATTGATGGTATATAATATATTGCATTGTATATATCACCGCGGCGATAAGTATGCGGTTTCGCAACTTAATAACGTGTTGGGTATTAGGTTGTATATATATGCGATATTTTCAAAATCGACAGGCAAAAACGAACAAAATCTATTATAACGACCGGCTCGACTCGTAAGCTGCAAAATTAATAATAATAACACTATCTGATCAATACATCGCAACACTCCTCCTACGAATTACGATATAGGTTGGAAAAATGGAAACCATTGCATATAGGCACTTGGAAACGAAAATAAACATGTCGTGACGTACATTCAGCAAACGCTAAAATGTTAAAAGAGAATATAGAAACACAAAGCCACAAAAAAAAAAAATCAAAAATTCGATTCTGTTGCCGTCTGCTCATATAATATTATATATTAATAATGTTAGCAATAAAAACACGCAATACCGACGCGTTACGGACACGAGCGTGTAAAAAAATGATCAGCCACTATGTCAGTTAGAAAAAAATAAAACTTAAGAATAACAACTACCTATACATATTGAACATCAAAGGCGTTGGTGCTATTATTTTTGTTGTTGTTGTTATTATTATTATTATTATTATTATTATTATTATGAAACAATCTGTTAGTGCCGAATTATTATTACCACCCGTTATTGTCGAACTAATGGGTGCCTAAATTACATCATTATCATAGGTAATATAATGTTAATATTATTATACTATTATGAAACCAGATTTTTTTATCACGCATACAACCACAATACAATTATTTTGCTCACATTATAATATAATAAATAATAATATTATAGTTCTCGGGAATAGTATATAATATACTCTAGGTCCGTTCAGTGTCACAGCCAAGGATTCGGGATGACGCAATTCGTTTTCGAAACTTCATGTTTTCCGGTTACTTTATAAATGTACGATTGAGTTTACTGAATATAAAAAACAAATATCTCCAATACAACATATACCGTTGATAGAACTCTGTAATTCCCGACTTAACCCCGAAAGAAGATACTAACAAAAATTCAACTCAATGGTTGTTGTAGATCACTTTGTACGGCCAACTCAAAAAAATAAAAATAAAAATCTCGGACAATTTGTTTTGTTGCATGTAATAAGAATATTTCATATGGCGGACAGTTTGTACTATTGCTGTAAGTATAGTAAGACCATTATACTATAATGCTTACAATATACATGTATTGTAAATAATTTATATTTAGATTAAAAAAATAGGTATGATGTATTTATTATTATACTATTTATACTCACTATAAGTTACATTTTATGATTTTCTTAATTAATTATTTGAAATCAACACTTTCAAAGAATATTTATGTTTTTAATACGTAAAACCGTATATTCTATAAAATCATAAATATTTTTTATATGTATTGATTTTTAAAACATTTATGTTCTCCCTAATTTCACTAAATTTATACTGATTGGTTGGACAAAAGATTTGATAGAAATAGTGTTAATCGCTATCAACAAATTGTCAAAATAATTTCTCACCATATTATTGTTATTGTACAAAGTGTCCGCGATAAATTCTCATCCGTTTTTTTTCACCGTACAGTATCCGCGATCAATTATCACCTCACCAGATTATTGCTACCGTACAGTACTGTACCCGTAGTACGAAAATTAAACAATAGACGGTACAAAATGTCTGCTTACCAACCCGATTCGAGTTATGTAAACATAATAATGGTACAAGTTGCACCTTCAGCAAACAAATATCGCGGATGAAATTAATCGATTTTTGATGGTCTCGTTCCGGTGTCTTTGTATAAACGGTTTCCTATTCCGCGTGCTGTACATAATATAATGGCATCATAATGCATGCACGTGTATACTTATAAATATGTAATTCGGTCAGCTGTTTCAAAACCGCACACACACGGACACGATACATATTATTACGTCTAATGGCTGCTAAAGAGTGCGTATTGTGATGCGACTATAAGTATATGTGTGTTATAAATTGCAATTCGCACGAGGCGTGTATAATAATATACTGGATGCACCGTCGTCGTTCATGCCATTGCTGTAACTTATCATTATTATTTATATTTCTCACCTGTTAAAAACAAAAGCCCGGTAGGTCAAACGAACAGAGCGGACGCGCGCGTCGGCACATTCCTCCAGACCGTGTGCCTATACTGTATTTGCAACACCCGGAATATTTCAAAATCTTTTATTTCTTTTTCCTCTTGTATTGGATATTATTCAATTTTAATTATGCGCACATTAATTACGTGTGTAATGAATGTTTTTCGTATTATATTATTGTTATTTTGAAGCATCATAATATAGAAAAGTTTTTATTCAGTATTTGCATTTCGAGAAATTGTTCTCGGTCATCCCGATAAACGAAGTATTACCTACATGATGTTTATATAAGATATAGCTATCAGGATTTTAAAACTTTTCTATAAACTTTCTAAAAAACCGATTAAAATTAAATTATTAGTGGGGTTATATTAAATGTTAAATTATTATTGAAAACAATTCGTCAGTAAACAAATATATACAATCTAAAATATATATAATTATAATACGTCATATTTCAATATTTGCAATGTTTTTCGTTGCTATAAGTTGTCAATGTTTAAAATTATATCATCGAATCATCGTACATTTAAATATTATATACTTAACATGATTATACGCCCTATGAACGCATTCTTCCGATTCCTATTCGATAGATATAGGAAAATATAAAATCATTGTTGTCTTATTACACGCGAAAGTTAATAACAACGTTTGATCTCATTCAAACTGCGTTAAACGATGAGATATATAATTTTTTCTTTCTTTTCTCATCCAAGTCCTCAACACAATATATATATAATATAATATATAAATATATAATACATTGTGTGCTCGAAAACGGCCGACGTTCGTCTTTTAAACGATGAATATAGTTTCGCAACACTCTCGTTTTCTCTCTATGTTTCTGGACTACAGCAGAGCTATAATAATATTCTCTGTCGCAACGATGACCGTCACTTTAGTGCAGCTGCAGCAGCTGCCGATTCCGCCGTTTCACGCTTATGAACATGTTATACCCATCACGTTTCAGTTTTTCTGCGCATTTATTCGCTCGCGTCATAATGTTTCCCATTGTTACGATATATTACAAGAAAGATGATAATTACTATTACTTGTATTATAAACCGGGAATGCATAAATATGTAAACGCTCTATGACTCTACGTACCGTAGCCTAAAATCGTCAATGTATGTTCTGTGTATAGTAATTATTAAAAAAAATAATTAGTACAAAAAGTAAAGTGCGTGATTAAATCTTACTCGACTGTCACCAAAACAGTTAGGTACACTCATAAATGAACGGTTTATACAAAAATTATATCATTTCTATGATACATTTTAATCGTTTGTAGATTGCAAAAGGTATATGCAGAAGGGTCATCTTTATCTCTGCAGAGTATGCGTCATGGACTTCAAACATTTATTTAATACCCAGTATTTGTCATATATGAAAAATTGAAAGTTTAAGGCTATACTGCGTTACGTTTTTACGCGTATACCTCGTTGGTCGGAGAAACGGTATCTATATATGATATCTATCTGAGCCCACGTAGGTAAGTGTAATGCGACGAAAACGGTAAATTTAATATTGTCTGTATACGAATAGTACTTACGACCATTTATATCCGTGATTACGATGATTACACACATATGTGTACGCGTGTGATTATAATAAACCGCATATGTCCGAATTATATTATTATATCACGACGATTAAGCTGTCGCGGCTGATGTGACGTAAAGGACTAATAAATGTATATTTTTCTCCTCGTGGTTATTTTTTTGCGCGCGAGAGCCGGACGATGTGCGCAGGATAGCCGTCAGTGGTGAAAGGGGAAATAAACATCATAACTCACGTGCGAGTGCAAAGAAGAGCATCGTAGGATTTCTGGGAAAAAATGTGAGCGTACATTTATTACACGCATATAAAATATGTTATATATTATGTATCTATATATAGTCAGGTATATATATGCCGTGCGTCTTTTATTAATATCATCGCTAGGCGATTAAATGATCGTCATCCTTTTACATAGGTATATACATTTTTATGTATATATGTGCGATAGAGAAGAGAAATGAAAGTATTAAGGTCGTTGGGGTCAATACGGTCACCCAGCATGGGTATATATATATTTAATATACACGAGGCAGTGACTGCTGCGACTGCCAACGAGAAATGCGAAGCTTGTAAGAAAAAAAACCGTGTACAGCTCCTTATAATAATATTAGCTGTACGCCTGTGTTACACGTACTTATATGTTATAAGCTATTACAAATTTTAACAAAACGCGAAAGTTCGTACACGAGTCTAGATGAAGAAATGTTGCGAACGGTTATCGTGCTGGTCATAGTCTATATTATCAATGATCGGAATTCAAAACTATTGCATGAGGGCCAATTTTTAGAACTTTAAAATCTAGTGAGCCAGAGAGCATAGAAAGCAAAATAAACATCATTAAAATATTTTAATGAAAATTTAATAATTTAGCCGCAGTTCATTACTAGATAATAATTAATGTACCCAAATTTTACGAAAACCATAATTAAAGAAAAAAAACAGATACATCATACTAAAATTGTGTGAATTAATTTTAAAATGTAGCACGGACCAGATAAAAAACCTAGGTGATCCGGATGTGGCCCACGGGCTCCCAGTTTCCCATCTCTGGTCTATATATCGGATACTTATTACAACTTTTTCCGTTCTTACCAAAAAGCCTTCCCAAAAATGAGAACACATCTTTCTCGTCTGTCGAAAAAGAATATTAATTGGATCGTTGATTGTAAATATTGTTTACCAGCTCGTAGGTCCGTATTATCAATTGGTTTTCATATATTTTACTGTATTAATTTTGTTTTACCTTTATGGCTATATAAGTTTGTCTGTTGACGTGCAACACCAATATAATATGTACACCTTAATAATGCGTTACATTATACGATTCACAATAAACCGTAATACCATCTTCTACTAAAAATATACCCTATTTAATAATTGTATACGAAAAACTGGTTTAAAAATAAATATATGCAATTTTTACTCCCTGACGCCTAACAATTTGGGAATCAAAAAACCCATAAATTTTACCTATACATTTGAGCGATTCGGAAAGAACCTGCAAAAGGTTGCACGAAAAATGGCAATCATTCAATTGTAAAGAAAACATGTGATAATTAGGTAAATGTTCAGTCGTTCGAATAACAATGGGTCGCAAATTTGTTAAGTATAAAAATTTTCAATTGTTTTAATAATCATGGTCGATCCAGAGGATAAATTTATTCGTATTGACATCGGGGGATATGGTCGAAATTCAGATGATGGTATTCTGCCTTTAAAGGAGTCAACGATAAGTTAACACCTAGATTTAGAAATTGGTTCTTTGAATATTCTTCACAATGCACCATTACCTGGACAACACAACAAGACGACATGCGGTTTTGGTAGGAAATGAGGCATTTGCCTTAAAATCATATATTAAAATTTAAAATCTTAATGAACTCCTTACTCGAAGGGCCGCAAATTGTCAAAAAGTGTGACACGAGACTTGATGATTATTATAACTACAGGCTATACTGAGCAAGGCATGTGATTGAAAACGTCTAGAGTATTATCTTCAAAAAAATGAAGGATTTATAAAGCTTCAATAGAGAAAAAGGAGGAAAATACTAAAAAGTTAATATACATATATTTTGCACAACTATCTTTTCGTGAAAAATTGTGATATTGATACAACTATAGACAAAGATTAATCAACAATGAAGTCTTTGGTTAATTTTCAGTCAATAGTCGAAAAGGAATTAATGAATCTTTACGTATACAAGACAAATTTGTACATTTTCAACTTTTAAATAATTTAATAACACTTATATTTTTTAAAAAAATGTTACGGTTTAAAGAATATTTTTTTTTTAAAATTATTATCATTTTGTAAAATTGCTATTATTATAATTATAAATCAAATGTAAAAATAATTGATCGAATCAAAAGTTAAGCTATAGAAAAAAAAATATGTAGGTACCTATTATTATACTTGTAAAATAAAAAATATTGTATAATATTACCTTTTACTCCACCTATTTCTTGACTAATGATAGTGTCCCAAAAGTAAAAGTAATCTTTTTTTCTAGTATCTTTTAATTCGTCTAATTTCATGTCATAATATAGTATATTAGATATTTTTGAACAACCAATAATAATTTTTCAATTTTGTCTTTTTTTCGAAAGAGACTTGATTGTTGTATTACTTTTAATATATATTAATATATATTTAATATAATCATATTTTAAACAAAATTAAAATGAAATGCAAGTATTATAAATTTATAACCGTATGTATAAGTACACAAAATCAACTAAAGAAATTCACTGACCACGATTATATGGCGCATTTTTCACACATTACTTTGTTTGGTAATTAGGTATATAATATAAATATCCGTGATAGCTGATAAGTATTAACTATTGAGTATGATTATTTCATTCGTAAATGTGCTTTCACCTTTCTGGAATTTCTAAGTTAGAATACATAGGTATACATCAAAAATAATATATTATTTGATATTAGTGTTGGCAATCAGATGTTTAGTATAATTATCTTCTTCTTCAAAGGATAGATACAACTATTATTATAAAAGGTCACAACAAAATTATAATTTCATATTAATAATAATGAATAAATGAAAACATGTATCTATATAAAAATGAAAGAATGTATTAATAATGACATTTACGGTTGTATGATTATTTACTATTGTCATCATATTTACGATGACAGTAAGAAATAATACATACGTAAACCTCAAATATCAAGTACGACCAACGTGGTGGTAAGATTGGTCATGTAGCAATTTACCGTGAGATCCATCGCAGATTTTAATCATTTCCATTTAACCGCCACCTCCACCGTGGGACAGTGTGTGCGACGGACCTAATACGGTTTTTACCACTCGGCCGCGATCGGTTGTGCGATACGCCTCGGTCGTTTTATTCGCACGACGCTCATCGTAACGAGTAATGATGGTAATAACAATTCATAACCGGACGGATTAATGCGGTTAATAAGACCATCGTTGTGTGGCGAGACTCGAGATTAGGATTTAAGGCGTTGTTGCGCAATCTCGCCCGCGTTTATCTCGCCATTCGGATCGGCCGAAGACGAAAAATGAGTACATATTATATAGAGTGGGAAGAAAACAAAAAAACGAACGCTGTAGACGACACGCGGCCGTGCATCCTATATAATATGTATACTAAAGTACACGTATTACAATTTATAATATTATGTGCGTATACGTCATGACGAGTCGCGCGACGAAAACATGAAATATTAAAATATACAAAGCGTTAACTTTCACTCGCATAAAATTGCCCATATAAACGAATTGATTAGTCCCGATGGACGTCGCACGTGTGTGTTATGCGTACATACACGCAGTGGGTATACTCTAGTAATCAAGTTGCGTAGTCCGTGTACCACGGTTACCGTCTTACGTAGACGATAATAATATTATAATTTATAATAATGTACGGACAGCAGACGACGACCGTTATTGTGACGCGCGATGTCCTAAACGCAATGATAGACTAGGGACGAGGAATGTGGAGTGTAAAAATATCAACGAATTTTATCATACTCAATATTTGCGTTGCAATATACAATATACATAATATCCTCGTATCATCGTACATCGCGTGTTTACCAATTTGTCCAATTTAAGGAACACTGAATTTCCTGGCCGGACTATATTGAAATAAATGGTTATTTTTTTACAAGCTTCTAGTATTTAAATATACACATTTATAGATATATATTTCAAAATTTTTATCATTTCGGTATGCACATGCGCAATAGAACATATGTTTTTTAATTAGCAACACTTATTTTGAACACCGTATACGGATAGACCTAGTTTTTAAGGTAATTTTGATGCATCAACTATGTTTCTATGGTTCTAAATTAAAAATTGACTGAATAAGAGCCTTTTTAATTTAATAATAATTATTTATTAAAAATTGATTATAACAGTTATCTTAAAATTATACAATATAAATTAAATAAATTGTTCAAAGTTTACTGTTATTTTTGACACATAATTGAAAACGTTGTTGATATCCTCTATTGGTTATTGACATTATTTGATTTTCATTATTATGCGCAAGGCGCAACCGTGATTTTATTTTTTGAATCTCCTAGATAACTGGTGGATCTGCGTAGACTACTATTTTCAATTATCTCCGTAAAAAATGATCAAGTGGAATAATATCAATGAGATCTTGCTAGCCATTTAATAAGTCTATATCAAGTGCCAAACTTTCTTAATATTAGTAAATAATAAATTATGATGATCAGTGGGATAATTGTACTTGGTGCTTCAGAGCCAATTTTTTTCGTTGGGTTCATTGCTCGTAAGACGAAGGCGCTTGTAGACCTAGCATCCATTTATCTATATTTTATTATCTAGTGTTTATTTTATAGATAAATGGATACAACTTAATAGGTATCGTTTGAAAACAATTACAGATAATGCGTTGTTCAGTATAATGTCTGTATTTCAATTTTTAATGTGAGTATAATGTTATGCTCATGCTATGCTCATCGCCCTCTTACCGCCAAAACAAGTTCACCACCCCATTGAACTTCTTCCTCGCTTCCCAGGGGGTGATATCGCCCACGTTATGATAACCACTGCAGTTGTAGTTCAATAATAAATGAGGAAATCGTCAAATTTCTCTGTGAAAATTTGGTTTTGTACGATTTTTATCGATATCTTATTATATGAAACGCAAACAGAATATAAAATACACGCACATGCACATCGAACCGCCGAGGTAGTTTGAATATAGCAGTAGGAAGCGATTGCCAATTACGTATGTGTGTAGTATACATACGTATTAAATATTATGTATTTATTTTTTGATATATTTTTTCACTTTTACGCAGCGAAATAACCTAACGCCGCCGTCCGCCGTTGTCTACGTCATTGGCACATGCATGCTCATGACAAGTGTGACATCTTACAAAGTCATTGTTGTGTATTGAAGAGTTTTTTTGAAAATTAATAATTCATTCACGTACACACCACAGTACATACGGAACGTGTGTGTAGGTGAAAAATAGAGAAATAACTGTGCGCAAGCCTGAAAAAATAACGATGCGTTTTTATTTTTATTTATTTACTATTTATTTATTGTTATTTTATATATACCTATACATAAGTACGTGATATTTTTTTTTGCTTTCTTACAAAACAATCGTTTTCACTTTCAACACAACTGCTGCTGTAGAGTACCTACGCGTGCCGTCAAGTACGGAAGTGAAAATAATAGCCATCGGCCATCGATGGATGAAGATTATTGTTCGTACACTCATTTAGACCACGTATACATGAAAAGTTCAATGTGAAATATGACTTGCAAACCGCTATCGGGATGCGGCCTATAAAGAGAAAGGGGGTTACCGTCACGCGGAAAGCTGCTAAAATCTGCACTCGGCCATCGACCGGCAGGAGTGCAGAACGTGACACTGGATAGACGATGACCGCTAATTCGCAATACATCCGTTGCCTACGTATCTGGTGATAAACGGGTAGGCGAACAGGTTGACAAAGGTAGGACTACCTATATATGTCACGTTGCGAAGGGTTTTTTATTATTCCTATATAGGCGTCATGGCTGAAATTTGTAAATCCGATTTATCTTCCGGTACCTATTTTTAATGTTTTATGTTTTGTGTACCTAATACAATATTCAATTGTTTTGAAGTTTACTGAAACAAGCACATTCTCAAAATACACATTGATAAGTACAAACCACCCGTGAAATGTGCAACCATAAAAAATGTTACAGTGGTGTGGACTGTGGGGGATATCTTTTAAAAGGAAGGGTACTAAAATATCATTTTTTGAACTTACTGAACTTTACAACGATTTATAATTGGAAAAGAACGTCTGGGACGGTCGAAATGATGATATAGGTAATGCTATTATAGGTACGTCTAGAGTTCGAAATATTTTGATCGTAACGAAACAAAAATAACAGAAATTAAATTGATTAAAGTGAAAGTCGAGATGATGATCAATTATTATTGCACTGTTTTATTGATCTCCTCTCTCTCTCGATCACACGTCACTGCAGTTTGGATACAATGAACTTACATGATGCACGTGTCGAATAATGTGTATTGTATACGTAGTCATACATGGAATCGTTCGTTTATTCGCATGGAAGGGTTTGGTACGCGTTGACCGAATAACGAGCTTAGAGCAATAACGACTATATGTATATATATTTTCTTTTTCATTACAATAAAAGCGAAACCGAATTGATTAAAATCAAAAGAACGCGTTGAAAACGCGTTGGCAGAGACGCACGGGCACGAAATACAATCATAGTTTAAATATATTTATTAGAACACACTCAATTAACTCTTGAAATAATTACCTACTCGAAATGATTTGGGTTTTTTTTGTTATTTTTACACTTCTAACGGGTTTTTTTGCACTATTACCGTGCACTTTTCAATTGAAATGGTTCCATCGTTCACTATCATTTCCCGATTAAGTCATAAAAATGAAATATATTAAAACTAGTGAGTATATGGTCGTATGAACCTACAACGCGTGTGAATTCGTAACTCTAATGTAAAAATGAACGTAACGGTTTGTTAAAAAAAATATTCTCACTCGTATAATGTATATATTGATTAACATTTTATAAACGTACATTTCGTACGTTTCTTTTTTTTATTTTATTTCGAAACAAATTATTATTTAAATTGTAGATTAAATGAAAGTTTTCGAACGTGATTCGCTTCTTATCTGTGATTTTTATAATAATTTCTGTAAACCGGTAGATATGTATTTATAATATGATATATGCCTAGTGTCTATATATAATACTTATAATATGTACCTATATATATATATATATATGAACAATACACATCGAACATATTCAATATGTCGAAACACTT
The DNA here is from genome assembly GCA_025469195.1 of Chaitophorus viminalis. Taxonomy (NCBI): domain Eukaryota; kingdom Metazoa; phylum Arthropoda; class Insecta; order Hemiptera; family Aphididae; genus Chaitophorus; species Chaitophorus viminalis. Next base: position 107,746 of record JAIPRK010000660.1, read on the forward strand.
ACTCAACAGTTTTCATTGGTTGGGCATATATATAGGTATGTATAAAGTGAACGTCGAGTTTGTTTATTTTTCAATCGTTTTTAAACATAAAATTGAATTCATAATATAGGTAGTATTCATTATAGGTTATCGGTCCATTACATGGTCAATTGATTAATTACAATTGATAATTGATTTCTTTTTCTTTTCTAAACGAATAAACAATGATGTAATTAACGTTCATATAAGCTTTAAGTTAACTTTTATTCTTACAGATATGTTGTGTTTTATTATATTTTAATATATTATATAATAAAAAATTGAGAAAATTAAAATATTATTATGAAATTCCTAATTATTATTTGTGTGGATGTCAAGGTTTATGGTAGACGAGATAGTGATAAAATAATAATAATAAAGTAATTTCTTCGAAATATTTCATACTCAAAAACTGTTTTTTAACAATAATTTTAGTTTCATTGACATTTTTTTGTTGACCGTATATAATATATAAAAATATATTTTTTTTCTTAATTTATGCAAATATAATTTGTATTGTTGTATATGTACGTATTTATCAAGTAAGTATTTATTGTCCTTGGAATATTTGGAAAATTGTTTTTTTTTTTTTAACGCACGTATATAAAACACAATATACCCAATAATCTTTAACTTTAATAATTTAATATAAATTATTACTTTCTAAAATGATTACTGTCCATTTAAACTAATCAAATTATTTATTACATCATGTTTTTTCTTTGTGCAATGTTTTTTTTTCAATTCATTTTGATGTTAAGAGTATAATAATCTTTACTCGAAGAACCCATACCCACGTATACTTTTGATCCGTAACTGACTTACAAATAACATAGAGCTTATACACCAATTAGTGATCACAGACTATAATAGTATAATATAATGAATTGTTAAAGTCTGTACGACAATAAACGCTATTAAAATTTATAATTGTGATTCGCGTTATATCCTCATTAGATGTCTAACCTACAGGCCACTCGACGATTGACACCAATTTCAATGTTTGGTATCCTTCCAGCGCGAATTGCGATTAAGATTTTAAACGGATCAGCTAGAAAGCTATACATGGTGTATAATATTTTTCTGGCGATTGTACAAACATGGGTATTATTACGTGTATTTTATCTCCAAATAAACGTGGAGACATCATTATCATCATAACTTTTTATATTTTTTAATCGTATTATCTTTGTACCTCTACTGGTACACGTCATACGTGCGCGCAGATGCACTGATCCTTACACGCTGAACCAAAATTAATGGAAACGAAATCGTACACCACGCACACGCGAAGATAAACAACTAGATCGTACCTTGAGATTATTTGAAAAATTGCATTTCGAAAACAACATCGTAGTTATACAGTGATATTTCGTTCGATAACGTTCACAATTTTTTTCGTGCTCGCAAATTTGACTAGACCATGACGTGACCTCGCAGAAACATAAACCTGAATAATTTATGAGCAACCCACGTTCGTGTATACGAAATATATTGTTTGTTAAAATTCTTACGGGACCAAAAACAAATAAAAAATCAATCATTCTTGACATCTTCCTGGCTCTCATCATAAAATCAGACAATTTAAATTCAAAATCCATGCAGGGATTATCTCAGGTATATCCTAAAATATTTTTCAATATAAAAACTGGAAAACTATCGACATATTTGATTCACATTTCAACGTTTGTACAGCTTCTAAAAAGTTCATCAACTGTTTAAATCACATAAATTAACAATGGTATTTCTTGTAATCAATTTATCATATTTATCGTCTTATCGACTGATAAGACATTCATGATAAACTGATTTTGACAAATAAAAAAAATTTAATTTTTTATACTCATCTAAGATAAATGATCGCATTAAATAATTATATAATTATTAATGTATATGATTTGTCGGGTTCAGAAGTCAGAATTCAGCAATAGTAATAATATCATTACTTATGCACATTTAGCGATACGCCTATACAGCACAGCAACGAAATGAATAATATAATATTGTTATAGTTTGCCGAAAAATCGATTTTCGTAAACGACACTCAGCCGATTGCGAATTCTTCTGAAAATCAAGCTCATACCCACTTTACTTATGCACAAAATATACAGGTATAAACATTACAAGTATGACTCACTTCGATCAATGTAAAGTTCACGCCGTCATTAAATGCGTGTAACGAGTATAATATGAATGAAGTTTATAGTATTTTTTTTATATAAATTCATCAGGAGCCTACAATGTATTGTCTCCAAGCTACAAATCACTCAATATTTCGGCAATCGGTCAAAAACAAATTAAATTCATTTCTTTAAAAAAAAAAAAAAATTAACTCCGTCTCTGTGTTTATTTAGAGCCTCTTTACTTATAAGTCAATTTCTGTATTTTATGTTCCGACAACCTTTGGAAACGGCCAAATAAATTCCAACAAATGTCTTGAAACATTTTAAAAACATTTTCCATCACTGTCCAACAAGTCCGAGCACAGTTTGTCAGGTTTTTACTACGATGATTTGAAATTTCCAGTAATTTATAGTTGTAGAGCTATGCGTTAAAAACGATTCATATTTCCATGATTTTCTACGAAAAAATAATAGTTACCTTTTTCTTATTATGCATGCGAGGTTCAAGAATGAAAATCGAATTTTTGAATAAAAGACAAATGTATACCCCATGCACAGATTGTATAGAAATCGCGATGTACAAAAATAACCCAACTGTCTCTCAATATTAAACAGTATAATATAAGTAATATACATTATAAATTATAATACGAAGCATTGTTTTTCAAACTTTACTTCTATTTTGAACAATTTTTCGGCGTCGAAAACCTATAAATTTATATTACTTTACAATTTACATAAATATATATTATTTTTACTTTTTTTTTATCTAATCGGCCATTAGCCATCCATGTGGGTATTATGGTTTATAAATGTTTTGTAGTTTGAGGGACTGAAGGGGGTTAAACGTTAAACACATGAATAGTGTATGTATGGCGGTATGGATACTAAATATTCATTCGATTGCAAGTAGCGTCGGGCGGTGATTAACCACGCTGAGAGTGACTGCAACAGACCGTTTCGCCATACTATGCCACACAAATATAATATATTATTATTTATTATATCCTTAAAAATATGTGCTATCAATTTTTGAAAAGCTTTATATCTATAGTCATATTGAACTTTAAAAAAAAAAAAAAAATGTTTTTATTTGTAAACTTATTGAACACTATTGATTTTATGATAATAATGTAGTTTTTTCACTTATTAATTGTAAACATATATACTCACTTTGAGAATGGGGAAACATACGGCAACGTGAACCATAATAATTATTTATAAATCAAAAATATCATCTAACTATATCCATATAATACATAATTATACAATGTCATTTAACTATATATTTCAAATAGGTATCTCAAGAGTGAAAACATTTAAAAATAGTTAGTTGAAAAGTTAGGAAAAAATCTATGAACAATTCACGTCACACTCTTTATTATAATATCATATTTCTGGAAATAAAAATAATGTTATTTTTTTCTTAAAAATGTCATAGGTTATTTCTTTATACACACAGGCAGCGTTATATAAAGATGTATTAGTTTCAGAAAAATACATGACTTTTAAATTGTACCGTAGATGGTAACACAAAGCAATAGAAATTATGTTTTTCTGATGAGAATTTTGTTTTCTAAATCAAAAATTTGACAAGATAACAAATTATTATCAATTACCTACATATATATATATATATATTACTTTCACGACCTCACAGGTTTTAAAAATGTCAGAGAAGTATTGAAGTTACAAAGAAAACCTAATTTAAACTTCGTAATCAGCAGATAATTCTCTAAATACACGCTTGCTTTTTGCTATCCAACCAGAATCACCAAATATGTAATAGTTTCAAGTTTTCTTTAAGAATATGAAAAAAACAAACAAATTACTCATATATATATAATTACCTATATGGTTTCAGGTTTGTATAATTTATAGTATTTATTTTTGACTTTTTGAGAGGAAAATTGACTTGATTTTTCTGCCCGAAATCGAAACATAATCTATTTTAATATCATGTATCATTCGATGTGTAATAAATTAATAACTATAATAATAACTTGCTAATGACTACAATCGACAGCTGAATAAAACAAAACATAAATATACGAACTAAACGATTTAAATATACGCGACTATAGTGCCCAATACCATAGATTAAATATACTTAATATATTAGTATATTTAATTTATGTCAGTACCTACACAATTTCTCCTCAAAGCCCTACAAGTCAATTGTACTCGAAAAATAATCACACTATTATGATCAACATATTATGTATAATAATTATACAACTGCTGTTGTACTAATAATGAAACGAATAGATCTTCTAGCATGTCATGTATTATTATGTGTGTACCGAGACTAAACTATATAATTTATAACTATAACGCGTTTTATTACGTGATAATTCTTAACGCATGTATGCGTATAATCATCGTATGTAGAAATAAATTGTGTGTGCGCTCGTAAATACGATATATTCTACAATTTACAGAGAACAGACTACAGTCATGTTATATATTTAACGTATAATATACTATTCTGACGCCAGATGATTTGACAAATTAAATAATTTTTGTTCTATTCAATAATTGTGATTTATAATTTGTTAAATTATTATATAATACTGGACTACAACTGCAACTAAAGATTAACAATTTTTATTTTTTTATCTTAAAGCCATTTATTGTGTTCTATTGTTTTATACAAAAATTATATCGGCCATATAGGAAACCTGATTTTTGGAAAAAATGTTACTTGTAAATTATAAAATAAAATTTGAGTTATTTATTTATTATAATTCATCAAACTTTTCGGAAATTATATTATTTTATTAATTCAGACATTATTATAACTTATAATATAACCATCTATAATAGCATAGAAATTTATTAAAATGCTCATACTTAATAAACTGAACAATTACAAGAAAATATATTTACACAATGTCAAAATTATGATTTTTTTTTTAACGGTCGAATGAAACATTAAAGTTTTGACTTCATATTGAAAATTTGAAAATGTAAACTTCTATAAATGTAACACAATATAAGCATGTATATTTTAAAATGAAAAATATTTTATAAAACAGAGGTACCTACTTTCATTTGAGTCAAATCATACTGAAACAACCATATATATATATATAACTAACAACACTAATAATTTATATACACTAATTATATAAGGACCTTTGATTTTTTCGGAAAGTTGAAAAGAAACTGGTAATATATATATATATGTATGTGTGTGTGTGTGTGTGTGTGTGTGTATTTCTATAAATATTTGTGAGACACACATGACATGTAGATGTAGCATGAAGAAGACTGCAATTATTGATAATTTTTATAGTCAAGTATGATGTATATTAATAACATATTATGTACATCATGCCTGGATTATTTAGATTTCAGTATACCAATATACCTATAAATTCTATATTCTGTGTAGTTTAAATTAATTAAAATGTTATGACAAGTTTAAAGTAAATAAACAATAATTAAAAAATTTACAAATAAGCAATAATCCGTTTTAAACGGTCCAAACGGTCTGATGTTTTTGAGTTTTTCACATTAGTGTTATTCTGAAAAACGGAAATTTGTTATTTACAAATTTATATTCTACTATAGGTATATTTCTGAAACCTAGAATATATAATTTATTATAATACGAGTATAATAAAACGTGTGAAATTATATTATGTATATATAGTATATACTGCGTTTACAGATATTATACGTTTATGATGGGCATGGGGTGTGTAATAATGACTATTGACTAATGACTCCTGATTTAAAAAATTAAAAACTCAACGATAAAACAGTGTCATAGACGTATTTTTGGGATTTCTAGATATAATCATTTCGACATGGAATATTTACATAATTTATACTTTTTAATTGTATATGAAAATCCTGTATTGCTGTATTTATATAATTGTTAATAAATATATATATTTATTTATTTAATATTATTATTTAATTACGTTTTTTGTTTTATTTTGGAAAACTATGTATCAATATAATATTATACTATATAGTATAATACTATAACATATACCTACCTAACCGTTGACCATTTGGCGGAGAAAAAAAATATTTAACAAACAGAATAATCATAAACTATAACGTTTATAATTCCAATGCTGAGCAATGCTGACTAATCAGATCAATGAATATCATATTCTTTGATATTTTGTTTTTGGTCATTGTGTTCCAATTTATACCTATTAACTATAGGTACTACCATTAACTAGTCGAGTGCGTAGTAACTAATAATATAATAGTGTTTTGAATCGTTTAAAATGAATGGTAAAGTGAGCTTGCGTGATTTGAGAAAATATAAATTTAAATTAAACGTCATTAAATCTATGTATATAACATATAAGTATAGTACACATCTGGCGCTGGAGTAAACGTAGACACTATTGCATTTGTATACTAAATTACTAAGTATACATTATACATTGTGTGGACCATATGAAAAACGATGCTATTATTAGTCCAGTAGGTGGTCGATATTAATCCCAAACACGGGCATGATTAAAAATAGAAATAAATCGAAGCCAAAAGTTCAAACATTAATTTTTAACTTTGATTAATTGAAAATTGTAACTCAATAAACGACGGTTACCTCTAATACCAGCGGTGGTGGTAGCGATGGCGTTATAATTTGTGACTAAGGATTCGGAAAGCCCCTGAGGAATCGCCCTCGCCCGCCCCCTGTGCGCGCCACTGCAGCAATTGATGAGATTTAGCCATTTAGGTTTCGTCGCGGTTCTAAACACAGTAATACCCATCTATATCGGGTTTCCGTAACGGTCGGGATGTAATTTCATGTTAATGTGTATACGCGAACGTGGTATTATAATTTATAATATATTATAATAACACAAGTCGCTTACAATATATTATAGCGATGCGTCTGAGTGTCGGTACATAATAATGTGTGTCGATTACCGGACGCGAGAACGCGGGAGAAATGTGCTGCTGATGAAGCAGTGGCGTAACACCATCACCGTCGCCAGGAGGGCAAGAGGGCCTAACCTGCAGGTCTCAGAGTGCCGATTTTTTTCCAGTGTATACAGCGTGCCACTCCTTTCCCGGAAACAAAACGTGTGTACGTTCTACGTACTATGTACATACGTGTTGCAATGCCCCAGGATACTAGAAGCGCATTAACATTACGCATATATTTATGATAATGTGTACATTGGAGAAATATATAATATACGCCACTGGAGAAAAAAAAATTCAATAATAAATAATGTACAAATACCTGGAAACCTTATAGTTATAACTATAATCTAATTAGCATTGGACGTCACTAAAACATGCCATTAGTTAATTAGTATATTCCGTGTAGCTGCGTAGTTAAGTTCGCGATCAGCTGAATATATTATATGTGTACCTGTATGGCTGAGAAACGATAGAGAAACGACAAGAAGAGCGATTACTATAGAAGAACATTTTATTTCATACGTAGCTAGTAGCAGAGCCGTAAGAAGCTCATCTGAAGCCTGAAGCAAGTTTGAATGTATGCGCCCCCTCCCCCCCCCCCCGAGGTAGAAAAAGTCTCATAATTTTGAAAATTTCAAACTATTATTTATTTGTTTATTTTATTTAAAGTATTTTGAAATTAATTTTCTTTGACACAAAAAAATTTCATAGTTGGACTTTTCTTGATTTCAATTTGATTTCATTTGATTTTTTTGATTTTTGTGTCTATCATAACGTTTTGGAGCAGGAACAATACTTAAATAGCACTTAATGTGAAAGGAAAGTGAATGTCAATGGTACGTGGGCAAGTAAAAAATTAAATATTTTCAATACTTTTCAAAAGCGTCGTGAAAAACCATAAAATAATTACGGAAAACGGGAATTTTTACGCAAAATCACGTTTTGACAAAATACATTTTCTTTAAATGCTCTAACTCAATAATAAAAAACCGCAAATACTTGAAATTTTTACCACATATTTGTATAAGCGTTTTCTAGACGTGGTTAAATTTTCGAAATACTTTGACTTTGTTTGATCTATTTACCTAGGCAATTTACATTTTCGATTTTCCTAAGTATATTTTTTAAAAACATCGATAAAAATAATTTGGCTGTGCAAAAAATCTTGTAAGTTTAATACATGGTTTATTATAAGTTATACTTATCACAAGTAAAAAAATTGAAAAGCGTTTTTTTTTATAAGCTCCTAAAGCTCAAATTTTCATGAAATAAGTCAAAATCGCTATAATTTGCAAGTTATTTTGTATAGGTAGTGGAAAATTCATAAAATATTTCGTGTTCAAAATTTTAACACAAGATTGTTCATAGGTTTTTCTTCAAATAACCATGAAAAAATTTCTACCAGACTTTCAAGAAAAAATTTTATGATCGTTTGAAATTTAAAATTTTAAGAAATTGCATAAAATAACGATTTATCGGGACTATCCAATATCCATGTTCAATGTTGCATGTAATTTTAAGAAATATCAACAGTTTTGTTTGCGTTCTAAATGTGTTCATAATTTCGTAAATAAGTATTATTATGACAATATTACAGTACAATTTTATTAACCAGTTACCAAGTACATAACAAAATAAACGTTTAATTCAACTAGATATGCACGTATACTTACCAAATGGATACTGGATTGTTTATGCGTTTTCTGTAATATTGTCGTAGTACTTTAGTAGTTCAGTAACCAAAAGACGCAGACTACGATATTTTAATAAGTGATGGACAATAGCCGGTATATAAATATTATAAATGTGTTTACTGTGTACGTGTTTGTGTAGAGGGTGTATTGGTTGATGAGTAGTGCCGTAGTAGTGAGTACCGAGCAGATAAGGATTGACGACAGCGGACTGACGCTTGTCTGGATTTACCAAAATAAATGTTTATCGCATAGATACTAATAGACACCACAGATTGCATAATAATAATTTAATGCCGTTATAATATTTTATGTAAAATTAAGTTTGTTGTAAAAATTTTTTACAACAATAATAACAGTAGAAAAATTATCAGAAAAAAAAATTGTTAAGGTTTAATGGATAGCGCCTTCGTTGCATTGGCGCCTGAGGCAAATGCATCAGTCACCTCACCCTAGTTACGGCCCTAGAGTAGGCTACTGGCCTAGTGGCTACTGGCTAGTAGAGTCCAAAATCAATGAAAATGCACAATTTTATTACATCTTGTAATAATTTATATTCAGAAATTGTATAGTATTTTGAACTATGTATATTCATTAGCAATTTTATAGTTTTATACAGACCTCGAAAACCTTAAAATATAATAGTGCCGTATGTTGAGCGATAAGAATGTAGAAATCAGCCAAAAATACGAATCAAAAAGGTTATGAATCAAAATTTTTTGTTTTTTAGTCCTACTTTTGCTGCAATTTCTAATTTTTTTTCTCTTTTTCCTTTTATTCTTTTATTATTTAAAAGAAAATCAATAACGATTTAATTAGAAAGAAAAACCTGTTTATTTAAATAATATTGATACAGGTAAGTACTAAAAACAACATTTTATTTGTTTTACATGTTAAAGCGATACCATTGGAACATTTAGATAAAAATATTATGCCATTTAAACTACCTACAAAGATAATCCGCAAGAGGTTACAACTAACAATACAGACGCACATAGACATATAGTAATATGTAGTATAGTAATCAACACGATACCACTTTAGTAGCATTGATTAATTACATATATAATTTAATATTTACTATATATTTAATCAGTGCTAGTAGGTAGCTGATAATTGTTAAATTTACGTCGATAAATGAAAAGTAAAATGTTTTCTTTGGATATTTAATCATGATATTAGTAGACTAACAAGTAACGAGTAATTTTCATTAAAAAAAAAAATGCTTGTGTAAACGAAATAAGAATATAACCATAAATATAAATAAGGCTATAGCCTATATTATCATGTTATCTGAGGTTCGTGTGAGTTTATGCTATATGGAACGCATTTATAGCTATAAAGCTAATTAATTATTAAGATCTGCCAATCTCCCAAGATGAATAAACAAAATAGAAATTCCGAGATACGTCGTGAAATATTAAACAAAAAATGTTGTTTCATTAATTTATACACGGTTGTTCTTTTGTAAACGTCAAGACTATTTTATTTATAACTTATAAATAACAACAAATACATCAAATATAAAAATATATGTATGTATATATAATACTTATGTAAGCGTATAAAAAATAATTTATATAGGATGTAAATTACTGTGATGCGTTGGAAAAGTGTTAAAAGTATATAGTTAGCGAGGCAATTATAAACCACATTAGTTAAAAAACAACTATAAAAAATAGTTACTTTTAGTTATAGAAAAACAAAACACACAAAAATAAAATTAAAATAATATCCGTACAGCTGAAACTTTCAAGTTATTTTTAGAATTATCATTATTTCGGTAAACGTCGAGAAGGCCAACTTGTTTTAAATTAATAAAAAACGTAAACCTTTTCTCGTCATCGAATTAATATATATATAATTAATTTTTCTGCCTCCGTCTTATGTTTTTTAGAGAAATATTAATTTACGACTCTATAATGATGTAATATTGGAATGTAAGAAATGTACTTTTTATTTCTTCGGCGTAACAATAAGTTATGGTTCAATATTTATTTTACTCTCGTGTCTCGATAATACGAATAATGTTATTTATTAAAATAATTATTACAGAGTGAATGCAATGTGCACACGATTGTCATAGTGTTTTCGTGTACCTATTAAATATTTATACTCATACAAATCCAACATTCAATCAGTCCGTCATTATTCATTAGTAAAGACTAACTATTATAAATATTATAGAACAAACATCATGGTATATGAAAAACAAGATTTTGCTAAAACATAGTAATTATATGATAATTTTAATTCATCGTTTTATACATTTGTTTTCTGTTTACGTTATTATTTTCGTAAACTTCACAATATTATTTACACGTTGACACTGTTGACAGTACAAGCATTATTACTTATTAGTTTTCTATAAAAAATCGTTTTAATTCTACAAGTCATATGTTTAAATATTTATTATAAATAATAATGACTGTGTCTATTAACTTATTTCACATCAAGTACTTTCATTGCTAATGAGTATTATAATGTACACTGCACGTATTGAAAATTAATAAGGAATAATCATTACTGTGAATTATTAATAATTAACCAATCTATTGCGAATATGTTACAACTCCATGTCTCCAGACCACCGATAGCTTCAAAATCAAGAAAATCACACACTAAGTACGGATTTGCTAGACGCTACAGTTACTGTCACTTCGAACAACAAATAACAATATATTTTAACAGTTTCGTTTAATACACATACCTACAATTAATATATTGCCCTATCAGCTACCTACCTTCTTTCACACTTAAAGATTATGTACCTATGCAATAGTAGAGACAAGAGTAAAAAGGTTACCGTAAGTTATAATAAGCTCCACTCATGTTTTTTAGGTACCTCAGTTAGCATTCGTTTAAAGAAAATAATAATAATAATATATTAATGAATGATGTACGTATTATTATTATACTTGCCTAGGTATAAATATGTAAACTTTTTTTTTGCCTTAATGCTTAATGTATGTAAATGCAATAAAAAAATAATACTACATGTAAAAGACTTGGGTGTTTTTTGTTTAGTGATTTATATTTTTCTAAACATATCACTTACATATGTAGTAAACCGTCAAGTACATTAAGATTCTTAAGATAGAACTGTAGTAAATGTCATAACATTATGTGTTTAAATAAATATACATTTTTCTTGTTTGGTCAATCTTAGAAATTAGAATATGCCTCTAATATAAGGTCTCCATATGTATGAAGCAATATAAATAAAATTGAATCCATTTAAAATAATTTATTAAAATAAATTTCTTATAAGAATAATAATATTAGAATTAAACATGATAAATTGCTTCTAAATATGCATACTCTTTTATGTAAAAGACAATGTTTTGATATAAACTTGATTTATAAATTATTAAACAATAAAATTGATTGTTGAGAAATCTTAAATTTAATACCTCTAAATATTTCTAATGTGACTCTCCGTTCCTATCCAATGTTTTATACATCTCCTCTCACATAGAACTACCTATAGAAGATAGAAGAAATTCTCCGTTAAACTGCATGATGGACTTATGTAACAAAATTAATAATGTTGATTTTTATAATGATTCGTCAACATCATTATGGTCTACATGTCATAATATTTTAAATTCACAATATTTTGTACATTAATTATAACTTATTGTGTTGTTTGATTTATATATTTATATTATTAAGAATTTAGTTTTTCAATGTACTACATTTTCCATGTATTCTGTTATGTTATTTATTTGTACTGTATTTTCCCTATGGGTATAGACGTATAGTCATCACTTGATGAAATACTAATATTTAATATTTAATAATATTAATGTATAGTCTTAAATTAAATATGATTTAAATATAAAGTAAAAAATATATTTATAAAAATATAGTTTTTACTTTTTACATACATTTTTTGGGGAAATGTTATTTTATTTATAATAATTTATTGTCAAGTTTATACCTAAAATTGAATAAAAATTCAAATATAATAAAAAATAAATAAGAGTTTATTAGACAAATCTATGTTTGAATACATTCAGTGGCATGGTGAACTTTTTTTACTTAAGAGGCCAACAAAAATGAGAACACTCACCACCTAGATATAGATTATGTTTAGGAACAATATTAAATTGATGTTATATATAATCCTTATATATTAGTTATGACTTCATGAGACTCCAACTACCTAACATCCTAAACCACACGCCTACCCACCCACCCCAAAAAATTCAAAGACCATTCCCTCTCAAAAACTTCTTCACCACGCCACTGAATACATTAAAAAGACAAAAAAAAAGGTAATTCATATTAACTTTACATTCATATTTTTCCACAGAGGCAGTTTGAACATTTACAGCTCTAATAGTTCTTCCTAAACTTGATTTACTTAACAGTGTTCTAAATGTATCACTAAATATTTGTATAAACTAACAAAAAATACAGTCTTAAGAATATTCATCTCTAATTCCTTTCACCATGGTGCCCTAATAGGAGATGTAAACAAACCACCTTTGTGTTTCTGAATTGGATGTATGAAAAGTGCACAGATACATAACTTAATTATTTTCGTCTAAACAATTTAATTTTAATTTATTCATGTGGGCCTTGGGTATTTTGGAACTTGGAAGTTCAACAGTGTACAGACTTAAGTTTTGAACATTAGTTAAAATTAACAACTTATGAGTAGTAAAAAGTATCACAACCTTACACTTTACAGACAAACATGGAGAGTATCTGAGTAGAGTTATAATTTTTAATAAGAAAAATAACTGTACACCATCCAATCTGTTTTTAATAATATGAGCACATTCAAAGATAATGATTTAAGATCTTACAAGGCTATCCCAGTAGCTATTTTCTGCTATACATCTATAAAAATTGTATTTATTACTATGGTAGTATTAAAAATTCCAATTACATGTTTTTGTACTTATTGATTTATATGGAATCAATAGAACATTATTTGTTGACTAATAAAAATAAATATTATTTAAATTAGTACTCTAACTTTTTACCTTGATTTTTATTATTAATATTTTAGATACAAAACTTTCATGGTATAATAAAATTACGTACTCAATGTAAAATATTAATTTCATTTTTTTGTTTAATAAATTAAAAATAAAATTTTATAAAAAATATGTATAATGTTAACTATTACTAATAATATCACTTCAAAATATACTTATGCGAATGAAAAAAAACCAATACAGTTTTACATATTGATAGTTATAACTTATTAACTCAGATGAGTATTTGTCACAATTATTATACTTAATAATGATAGTAATAATAATAATATTTTTTAATCATGCACATAAGCTAAAAATATAAAAATTAAACTTTACCTAAGTCGTATTTGTGACAAAAATAATAGTTTCAGTCTTATATAAATAATTAAAATGCACAGACTTATACAAAACAAAAGTATTAGAATGTTTATCAGTAATCAGTGGAATAGAATAATATAGTTACAACGAGTAGATTGTTAATTGTTTAGTACTGCAGATTGATTCTTGTATGACTGCAAAAATTTCATAGGCTTTTCTTTCCCAGAAAGTGCTGTGGCCACTTTTGATTCTGTACCTTTGCCCAATTTTTCGCATATATACCTGCCAGCATCCAATAACTGTTCCAAATCTATGCCAGTTTCAATACCCATTCCATGTAACATATACACCAGATCTTCGGTGGCAACATTACCAGAAGCTCCTCTAGCATATGGACAGCCCCCAAGACCGGCAACTGACGAGTCAAATACAGAAATTCCCATCTGAAACAAGAGGAATTAATATATAGTAAATACAATGCAAGAGAACAAAAATTGGAAAGATCTAGAAGAAACAACACTCTTCTATAGTTCGCATAAAGAATATATCATAAGAGAATAGATAATGTTGGTAGGTAGTATGGTAGGTACATGTTCGCAACAGCTTGTCTACATACCTCCAGTGCAGTAAGTATGTTGGACAACGCTTGGCCGTAAGTGTCATGGCAATGAAGAGCCAAGTTTTCAGCCGGTATAATTTCCATAACATCTTGTAACATTGCTCTAATTGATCCAGGTGTGCCAATACCAATCGTATCTCCAAGAGAAATCTCATAACATCCCATGTTGTACAACGCAAGACTCATCTAAACATTGTTAATACAATTTTTATGAAGTTATCAAATTAATATTAAACATACAACTGACTGACTGAGTGTAATAATTTATTTAAAAAATATTAAATATAATATTTACAATTACAACTAATAATAAATACTTCAATGAAATCTTTTAAATGGATACATATAGGTAATATAAATGTTATACTAATTTGTTAAAAATTTTAATTAAACAATTATTGTTAATTTATTATTTGAAAATTATATTTACTTAAACTAACAAATGGTTAGATAAATAAATTAAAAAATAAACTAACTCCATTTAGATCTTAACCTTTTCTAAAAACATATTTTTTTATAAATATTTTAAAACTCTTATACAATGACATTTTTATGTTAATTTTTCACTTTGACATAATAGCAAATTAAAATATTGGGATATGTGTATTAAAATATTTGGCTTAAACATTAACTTAATCTCAATCTTCAAGAGACCTGAAATAATAGTAATTAATGAGTAATCAAAAATTCAAAATAAATAAAACAACCAAAGCTTTAGTATTTCATTCCCAGTATTTACATTTCTGTGAAAATGTTATAAATTATAGTCAGTGGTGGCACTATTCTATGAAATTATCACTTCATGTAAAAATATGAGAGAGTACTTTATGGCCCAGTACTGTTGATAACAACATTTTAAATATTAAATTAAACATTTATTTTATTATTTAGAATAGAAATAAAACTATGTATAATATAATTATAACATTTTTGTAGAAACACTGTTTTGAAAAAAAAATTTGGGGGTTGATGTTCTCAAAAAAGGGTAACTACGTGGGGAAAAAAGTTCGAACCACCACGTGATATACTGCCACATTGATTAAATATTTAATTTATTGTACATTTGTACCTACATTTTTAATCAACGACTGTAGTTTGGTCAAGCCAGTAATCGTTAACGATAGGCAACTAAACGTTTATCATACTTAAAACGCATGCATTATAAATACACATTTGAACGTTTGATTGTCTATCATGCAATTTTCGCTGACCCGGTGTCTTTCTGTCATCTGTCCCATACTGTGCATACTATTTAATATACATAAAAGTATGATAGAGGGAAATATTATTTTTAATTTTTATAGAACTAATGTTTGAATTGTGCAAACTATAAAGGGTAAGTCTAACGAAAAAATATAAAAATATATTAAATTACTTGATTATTTATTAATTCTTAAAATATCTAAAAATAAAAATAATATATGGACTTATTGATTTATAAAAATCGAACTAGGTTACTTTTGGAAAAGAATGCGTGAAAGTGTAAATGTTAACTTAACCAATATTTTTGCCATAATATGCTAGACTGCTAGAGTTATGAATAATAATAATAATAATAATATAATAATAATAATAGGTAATCACCTTGGTGACATCTTGGGGCGATACAGCTCCGTCATAAGGGCATCCGCAGACGCAGGAAATGTATCCACGTACTTTAATACCGTGATCCAATGCGGTAGCTACTACGTCTTCGAACCTTTTCAAACTCTCGGCCATGCTGCAGCCAATGTTCTTTTGACTAAACCCTTCGGAGGCGGAACCGAACACGGCAATTTCTTTGACGTCGTGTTGCATCTGCAAAACGGTTTAACCGTTTAATATTAGTATACAAACTTAAAACTCAACAGCTGTCGAATTACACGCGTTATTCATTTTATAAAAAATATGCTTACCGCTGTGAGCAAACCTTTCATGTTCGGCACTAGCACCGGATATGACACCCCGGATACCTTGTTTATTTTACTATACACAACCGAATGATCAGCCATCTGTGGAACCCATTTCGGCGAAACGAAACTGCAATAATAAAACGGCATGAAAAACATATCCAAACGAAGGATATTGCATGGTACCAGTGCGCATTAAAAGCTCACCTAGTAGCTTCAACATTTTGAAGTCCTGTTGCAGACAGTCTGTTGATGAACTCTACTTTAACGTCTGTCGGTATGGTTTTCGGTTCATTTTGAAGTCCGTCCCTTGGGCCTACCTCGACAATTCGAACATTCGTCGGATACTTGAGAGCGCACTGGGTCGTATAGTTCTGAAAACGTTAAACATCTTTTATTCTAACCATATTTTAGATTCTGAACTAAGTGATGGAATCTATTGGTTTTACAATGATGTGTGTTTTTTTTTTTTGTGTCCGAGGACACGATTATTGGTAGTAAAAATGCTTCGATTTTCTAAAACAGCAACTTTTCTGAAAGGAAAGTGAATTTAGATGGTACCTAGGCATGTCAAAAATCCAATTTTTTTAATACTTTTTTAAAAAATCGAAAAAAACGATAAAAAAATTACGAAAAAACGGGAAATTTAACGCAAAATCACGTTTTTACAAAATACATTTTTTTGAAATGCTCTAACTCAAAAACCAAAAACCGCAACAACTTAAAATTTTCACCAAATCTTTATATTGGCGTTCTCTATAAATGGTTAAGTCTTCAAAGTATTTTGACATATTTTGACTTATTTATAGACAATTTAAATTTTCAATTTTTGTAAAAGTTTTTTTTTAAACATCTATAAAATTTAATTGGCTGATCGAAAGCTCTTGAAAATTTAATACAAGGTTTATAATAAGTTAAAATTATCGTCACTAAAAAATGTCGGACATTGTTTAATTCAAATTTTTTTTATAAGCCCATAAAGCTCGAATTTGTATAAAATGTGTCAAAATCACGATAATTTGCAAGTTATTTTGTAGATAAGAACTCATAAAATTTATTCTGGTCATACTTAAGGTTCAAAATTTTAACACTAGGTTATCCATTAGCTACTCTTCAAAAATCTTTAAAAAAATTTCTACTAGACCAAAAGGAAAAAATTTTATGACCGTTTGAAATTTAATTTAAGAAATTGCATAAAATAGCGATTTATTGTCAAACGATTTTAAATATTTGTTATAATTCAATAAGTATAAGTCGCAGAAACATGAAATTTTTAACAGTTGTTAAGACTGGCATTTCCTTTATGTCATATTTTTTTTCAAAATATTATATTGGTTTTTAAGCCACTTATAGGCATTTGAAAAATTCGAATTTTATACTTTTTATTTTTTATAATCGGTGATAAAAAAAAATTGACTAATACAAAATACTTGAAAATTTAATACAAGATTCCACAGAAGTAGTTATTATTGTCATTCAAAAATTATCAAAAATCCATAGGCACAATTTTTTTTATAAGCGTTTGAAAGCGAATATTGATATAAAATTACATGTAAAATATAATATAATTTATAATATTCTAGACTGACAAATGATATCGGTTTTTGAAATTTGCTCTAACTCAAAAACGAAAAACCGTAACAACTTGAAATTATCACCAAATCTTTATATTGGCATTCTCTATACATAGTTAAGTTTTCAAAGTATTTTGACATATTTTGACTTATTTATAGACAATTAAAATTTTCGATTTTTGTAAGTTTTTTATTTAAATATCTATACAATTTTTTTGGCTGTCCGAAAACTCTTGAAAATGCATTAAAAGATTAATTATAAGTTATACTAATCGTATCTAAAAAATATCAGAGACCGTCTCATTTAAATTTTTTTTATAAGCCCATAAAGTTCAAATTTGTATAAAATATGTTAAAATCGCGATAATTTGCAAGTTATTTTCTAGTTGGAAATTGATAAAATTTTTTCCGTTTATACTTAAGGTTCAAAATTTTAACACTAGGTTTTCCATAAGCTACTCTTCAAAAATCTTTAAAAAAATTTCTACCGAACTTAAAAGAAAAAATTTTATGACTGTTTGAAATTTAAATTTTTACGAAATTGTATTATAATTCAATTTAAATATAAGATACTATATTATTATATACACATTTTAGACAAACATATTAACTCCGTTCAGAATCGTTATTCGTATACAATGATATCTATCATTGTATTCAAATTTAACAAATCCATTATAATAATGACCTATCCTATAAACGAGATGCACTCCACCCCCAACTGTACAGCAAAGCGAGGCCCACCCGTTTTTTTAATTTAATTTAATATAAATGCTAAGAAGCTACATTGTAGTAAGGGCAATGAACGTATTCAGGATGGGGGGTGGGGCTTCTTGGTTCGACTCGCTCAAAGTTAAGTACATTAAAATTCTTTATAATCATAATTTAGAGAAATCAATAAGACTGATTTAACAGAGTCACTGACACTTATATTAATAATTGTAAATAATACACGTGTAGAATACATTTCAGATACTGTTATAATCGAATACACAACTATTCTTACAGCTATTATACTGTAAATTGTAGTGTTGTAAAAATAAAGTCACGGACCAATCAGAGTCAACAAAATGTAGAAAATATTTATACTATTTGAAGGTCAGCCGTTATTATTTGTTGTTTTCAACAAACTATGCAAAATTTTAATTTAAATCACAGAATTTTAAATAGGGAACATAATTTACTTCAAATTTAGGTATTATTATATATAATATAATTTATCTATTTTGAACATGTAAAACTTATATGTAAATATAAATTGTAACACATTTATATCCAACGAAAATTAAATTATTATATAACACTTTAACACTACTAGTAATTTAGAATAGTGCCATTGTCGTTTACATATTTGAATAAAATTTTACATTCAAAATAATTTATTATAATTTTTCCGAAACAAAAAATTAATTATTCAAAATCTCAAAATCATAGATGCAACCAGTTTTAAAACTCCGAGAGGCGGATTACAGCCCTCCTACCATTTAAAATAAAGCATAAGAGCCAATCTCCACCCTTATACATTATATGTACAATCACAACACATTTCAGATTCTTTGCGAAACATTGGATTAACACGAAATGTTTTTTATGTATTTAACATTATATATAATGCGTTAAAATACATACGTTAAAATAAACAGCTCTACTTCAAATTAAATATCTTATCAGTTTTTTAAATATAAATTACTAATACAAATATGTTTACCTGTATAAAATGAGTAACAAAAAAATCCATTATTATTATCGGCTTTAGTAATATTTTAATGGTATTTTTCGATCATTAGCACTTAATAATGTATTTAAACTTTAAAGTATCAATATTATTTGATAAGTCTCTCTCTCAATACATATTTTTACAACTATGTATTTGATTAACTATCATAGAGAAATATCTGCTTTTTTGATAGTTGTAGTTAATCTATAATAGCTATTGATTTTGGATCAACACCAGATTACGATTATAATTCTTTGTTATATTCTATCAATTACTGCAATACCACATATTTTGTTGGTTTGTATATCAAAAAGAAATTTCGTAACTGCAACGTTGGAAAAAATAATCTCAGATCATTAAAATATAACAAATTAACGATGTTACGATAATAGATTATTATTAATGGTATTTGTATCAACCAAAGGGGCAAAGCGGAGCTGATGTAAAAGTTTTTCGGTCAAAAATGTTAGGTAGGCAAATTGTTGAAAATCGAGACATAAATAGGTATAACGTATTCTTAGTCAAGGAATCGAATCAGTTGATTATTATTCATAATACTCATAAGTCGGCCTGTAATCTAGTTTCTATTTATATGAATAATTTATAAAAGATTTTTACAAGAGAATATATGCACTATAGCAATTGAGATAGATGAATATATTATGACAATAGAATACCAGAACTAGAATAATTATACAGTGATTATTACACAGATTATAATGCGATTCAGAAACTTCGAATGTTACGTCAAGGTAAACGAACAGGTACAAAAGCAACAGTATATATATACAGCGGACAAGCGTGCAATAATGCAGCATTGAGTATGTGTTAAGGACATTAAGGTAGGAGGCTAAAAAATAACGAATGCGAGTAGCTACCGCTGTTCACAAAGCAACGCAAATACACACCAGATACGCTGGTTGTGGTTACTGGTGAGTTGAGATACGTATTTTTTTCGTGATCATGAAACATGCGTAAGTTTTGCGGATTTAAAATCATAATATGATTGGTGATATAAGGATACATAATGTTCAATAAATTGTATGAAAAGAGAATACGGACCGTAAGTCCGTTACAAACTTATAACTTATAACTAATTTTATTAGTGTCTATTAATTTATTTAATTTTATGATATTTATAGTAGGCACCTAAGCAAATTGATGTATACATATTTTAGATTCTGAATGGAGTGATGGAATCTAATGGTGTTACAATGATGTGTGTTTTTTTATTTTTGTGTCCGAAGACACGATTTTTGGTAGTAAAAATGCTTCGATTTTCTTAAACAGCAACTTTTCTGACAGAAAAGTGAATGTAGATGGTACTTGGGCAAGTCAAAAATACAACTTCTTCAATACTTTTTTAAAAAATCAAAAAAAACGATAAAAAAATTACGAAAAAACGGGAAATTTTACACAAAATCACGTTCTTACAAAATACATTTTTTTAAAATGCTCTAACTCAAAAACGAAAATCTACAACAACGTGAAACTTTCACCAAATCTTTATATTGGTGTTCTCTATACGTGGTTAAGTTTTCAAAGTATTTTGACATATTTTGATTAATTTATACACAATTTAAATTTTTGATTTTTGTAAAATTTAATTGGCTGACCGAAAACTTTTGAAAATGTATTAAAGGATTAAATATAAGTTACACTAATTGTAACTAAAAAATATCGGAGATAGTTTCACTCAAATTTTTTTATAAGCCCATAAAGTTCAAATTTGTATAAAATATGTTAAAATCGCGATAATTTGCAAGTTATTTTGTAGTTAAAAATTCATAAAATTTTTTCTGTTTATACTTAAGGTTCAAAATTTTAACACTAGGTTGTTCATAAGCTTACCTTTAAAAATATATAAAAAAATTTTTACCAGACTTAAAAGAAAAGATTTTATGACGGTTTTAAATTTAAATTTTTACGAAATTGCATTAAAATTCAATTTAAATATAAAATACTATATTATTATATACACATTTTAGACAAACATATTAACTCCGTTCAGAATCGTTATTCGTATATAATGATATCTATCATTGCATTCAAATTTAACAAATCCTTTGTAATAATGACCTATCCAATAAACAAGGTACACTCCACCCCCAACTGTACAGCAAAGCGAGGCCCACACGTTCTTTTTTATAATAGATACATATTTTCAAAGAAAACCATTATTATATAGTAGTAACTAATAACATATTATTCAATAGTTTTTATTAGTATTCACATTTAAATCCAAGCCCTAGTTATTAATGTTTTGATAGATTTATAATCGTGTTCAAAATAGTGAGAACACTTTATATAAATATACACATAAATGAGTTTAACGTTAAAAGTTCAATCAAATAGAATAACCATTAGTTTACAATAGCAAACTTTTGTTTAGACCGGCTAAAGTTTAACTGACAGTGTTTTTAGATTTCAGCTATATTTTAATTGAAATCTTAACGTATGAATAAACTAGTTATAGGTACATTAATGTAAATGTTAGAGTGGAATATTGTGATGCGTCAAGTGATATATATTTAAAATGGATAATTGTAAATACAATAGTACAAAGGAATGAGCCGATAAGCCGAAGAGAAAAAAATGCCCTTGACATTTTAACAGATCTGATAACTCTGAATTCTTGTTAATTCATTCAAATTTTAATTCATCTTCTTAAACTTCTAAATTCTAATGACTTAATGAGAATTAATTCACGAGATTCTATTGAAATATTATAAAAGTTATAACAATAATTATTACTAAGCATTGATCCACAAAGATAATCAATATAAATTTATAAGTAATATAGTTAAATGAAACGTTTTATATTTAACCGTCTACGACTATACTCGTTATGTTATTGTATTAAGCAGTAACAAAGTGATTTGTGATGGAAAAATGTTGCAATACATATTAATATTCAATGTTTTGACAATAATTCTTACTATAGTCGATTATTAATAAATAATAATATATAAACAAATTACTCAAAATTAGTACAAAAATTGATTATAATTCATAACTATTAATATTAATATTTATAATCAATGGTGTAATATATGTAATATAAATACTGTTTGATAAATAATATAAATATAGTATATTATGTTAAAGTTCAAATATTAATGACCTTATTGACTTTATTTTCGAATTACATTTTATCTAAGTACGTCATTCAAACTTTGGGTTGACGATACCGAAAAACTATAACTATAAATATATTATTATGAACATAGTGATTAAACCAACAATAAACAATATACCGAACTCAAATAATTATTTGTAACGAAAAACTAGCGAAATGTTAAAATTATTTAGCACAGTAAAATAATGATCGTATAGAATATTTCTTAATAATCATCAGCTGATGGGCCTCGACATTCAATGAAAGGTCATCGTCGAAATTAAAACCTTTTTAATCAATATATTTAATGCATACTTAAGTCAATTACCACAAAACATTTTTTCTTTATAACAATAAATAGTATAATACAAGCGTAATAATTCTAATTTTATTTCTACTCTATAGATTCTATACAGCCTTGGACGACGAAAACAAAATTGAAACATTTCCAAAATGTATATTATAAAATATTAGGTGAAAACATTATATTTAATTAAATCTTTGGGATAGCAATAGGCAAACAAAATATGCGAGCATGAACCCGATACCAGGTGTACACTGTACATAAAATTCGATAAAATAATAATTATTGTCTATATAACAAATTAATAAAAAAAAGAACGGGTGGGCCTCGCTTTGCTGTACAGTTGGGGATGGAGTGTACCTCGTTTATAGGATAGATCATTATTACAAAGGATTTGTTAAATTTGAATGCAATGATAGATATCATTGTATACGAATAACGATTCTGAACGGAGTTAATATGTTTGTCTAAAATGTGTATATAATAATATAGTATTTTATATTTAAATTGAAT